>CM047809.1:119887419-120106188 GCA_026214975.1 Gentiana macrophylla | reverse complement strand
AGCACCTTAAGTATGCTTTTCTTGAGTCCGATAATTTATTACCTTTGATTATTTTCAAGGCACTAACATCTTTGCAGAAGAAAAGCTAATGAAAGTGCTAAGGAGGCATAAGAAAGCCTTTGGGTGGAAAATGGTTGATATCCGGGGTATTAGCCCCGAGGTTTGCAAGCACAAGATCATATTGGAGGAGGATGTGAAGCCGGTGAGGCAACCTCAAAGAAGGCTCAATCCACACCTTCAAGAAGTGGTGCGTAAAGACGTGGTGAAGATGCCAGAGCATGGAATCATCTACGCCATATCGGATAGCGAGTGGGTAAGCCCTACCCAAGTGGTGCCTAAAGGGAGGTATGACTATTCAACCTAATGAAAACAATGAAATGATCCCTACCGCTTAGTCACCGGTTATCGTGTTTGTATTGATTATCTAAAAATCGAATGATGCGATCAGAAAGATCACTTCCCTTGCCCTTTATCGATCAAATGTTAGAAAGGTTGAGTGGTCATGACTTTTCTGTTTTTCGATGGTTTTAAGTGGCTACTACCAAATTTGCATTGATCCAAAGGACCAAGAGAAAACTACCTTTACATGTCCCTACGGTACTTTGCATTTAGAGGCGGATGCCTTCGGGTTGTGTAATGCACCATGACATTCCAAAAGATGCATGATGGCTATCTTTGCGGACATGATTGAGAAATTCTTGGAAGTCTTTATGGATGACTTTAGTGTGTTTGGAGACTCCTTTGATGATTGTTTGAGTAATCTTGATAAAGTTTTGCAAAGGTGTGAAGACACTAATCTTGTGCTTAATGGGAAAAGTGTCATTTCATGGTAGAAGAGGGCATAGTGTTAGGCCATAAGATTTCACGTAAGGGGATTGAAGTTGATAGAGCCAAGGTTGTGGCGATTGAAAAATTGCCCGTCCCCACGAACTTGAAGACCCTTCGGGCTTTTCTTGGTCATGCGGGTTTTTACCGGCGTTTTATCAAGGATTTCTCCAAGATTGCTAGGCCACTCACACTCTTGCTCACAAAAGACACTCCCTTTATATTCACTCAAGAGTGTGTCGATGCCTTTCACATGCTTAAACAATTATTAGTGACCGCACCGATTTTAGTTGCACCCGATTGGTCACGTGAGTTTGAGGTTATGTGTGATGCTAGTGACACTGCTGTAGGGGCTGTTTTGGGGCAGAAAGTTGATAAGATATTTAAGCCCATTTACTATTCTAGTCACACACTTAACCCCGCACAGTCCAAGTATGCCACGACCGAAAAGGAATTACTCGCCGTTGTTTTTGCTTTCGATAAGTTTCGGTCGTATCTAGTTGGGTCTAAGGTGATCGTGCATACCGATCATGCTGCGTTGAGGTACTTATTTGCTAAGCAAGAGGCAAAACCCCGTTTATTGCGGTGGATTTTGCTCCTTCAAGAGTTCGACGTGCAAATTAAAGATCGGAAGGGCTGTGAGAATGTGGTGGCGGATCATTTGAGCCGCATGACATTAGATGAGGAGGTGCGAAGATTTGAGAAGGAGATTAATGAGTCATTCCCGGATGAGCAGTTGATGGTAGTGGATGCGATGCTACCGATGAAAAGGAATGCTCGTGAGCCACGGGGTGGTATGGTGACCCGTGGTATGCTTCCTTTTTGTGAATTACCTTGCTTGCGGTTATATAGATCCTAGTTTAAAGGACTACCAACGCAAGAAGTTCCACGGTGACATTCGCTTTTACTTGTGGGATGACCTTATCTATTTAGAAGGTGCTCGGATGGCATAATTCGAAGGTGTGTCCATGATAGCGAAATTGAACATCCTCTCGCTTTTGCCATGACCGGGAAGCCGGTGGTCATCTCATGGGGACAAACCGCTCTCAAAGTGCTCCAAAGTGGCTTTTATTGGCCAACTATCTTTCGAGACTCTTATGCCTATGTGAAAGCTTGCGACGCTTGTCAACGGGTAGGTCGGATATCACAGGAGAAATGAGATGCCCCAAAACCTATCCTTGAGTGTGAGGTGTTCGATGTTTGGGGGCTGGATTTTATGGGACCTTATCCGTCATCGTATAGCAATAAGTATATCTTGTCATGCGTGATTATGTGTCAAAATGGGTCGGCCATAGCATCTCCACTAATGATAGAAATGTGGTCATCCGGTTCATCAAAAGTATATCTTTGCTCGTTTTGGGGTACCACGTTATCATTAGTGATAACGGTAGTCACTTCCATAACCGCCCTTTCAACACTCTTTTAGCCAAGTATGGGGTCAAGCATAAGTTGGGACAATCTATCACCCCCAAACTAGTGGCCAAGTGGAAGTGAGTAACCGGGGATTAAGCGTATCCTTGAGAAAACTTGGTGAATTCACACCCCAAGGATTGGGCTAATAAGTTAGATGATGCGTTATGGGCCCTGAGAACCGCCTTTAAGACTCCCATGTAGTATGTCTCTTATATGTTAGTGTATGGAAGTCTTGTCACCTCCCGGCAGAAAGCTTGAGCATAAGGCATATTGGGCCACCCGGTTCTTAAACTTGGATGAGGGTCTAGTAGAGAGAGGCGGTTAGCACAGATTAAACGAGTTGGACGAGTTTCGTCTTAGAGCTTACGAGAGTGCGAGAGACTATAAGGAAAGACTAAGTTACTTCATGATAGAGCCATCAAGCCTCGAGAGTTTAAGGAAGGTGACGAAGTCCTCCTTTATAACACTCGGCCTTCATCTTTTCAAGGCAAACTCAAATCTCGTTGGTCGGGTCCCATGTAGTTTCTAAGGTCTACCCCTCCGGTGCCGTCGAAATCATTCACCCAACCAAAGGAAGTTTGTTACAAATGGCCTTCGGTTGAAGAAGTACGAAGGTTACATTTCGATGAGGCACTCGAGGTTATCCTCCTTATGATCCCGTCCCCTTGTGTGGGACCTCGTGAGTCTTGTCAAGGACTCTAAACTTGGCATTCAAACCGTATAACTCCATCAAACTTCTTTCTATCCACCAATTCCACTTTGTGTCAACGGTATAACTCAAAAGTTGACACCGTATAAGTCATTCCGTCGAGCCAACGACGTAAAACAAAGCGCTTGGGGAGGCAACCCACCGTTTCCTGCTTTTCATTAGTTTTTAGGTGATAGGAGTGGTCTAAGGGTTTAATTTGGGAGAGTTTGGCTTAAAATTTCTCTTGTTGGGTTTTAGTGTTTTAGCGCACGCCAAAATTGTTAGCGTGGCGTAATTTTCAGCTCACCGTCTCGCCTAGGCTCTCTTTGTGTAAGCGCCGCCAAAATTTTGGCGCCGCAAAGACAAAGAGAGAGTTCGGGCCAGGTTTTTTCATTTTTTCAAGACGCCAAACAGCTTGATTCATAAGGCCAACCTTGTCTATAAAAGGAATTTCCACCCTTTTTCTATTTCATTTTCTTTCTTTTTCCAAATGACCCTCTTTTCTTCCCGGCAACGGCGCCAAAACTTGGTGGCCAAAATAGTGACAATTCAACTTTAATCGGCAAGTAAATCGAGTCGGATGCACTATAAGAAATGCGAGCAAGGTCGTATCCCACGAGGAATCAATCGAGTATCAAAGCCGTTTTTGGACTTAGTTTAGGTCAACCAAGGTATTTCAAGTTTAATTACACTAAAACAAAATATAAACTAAAGATATTAAAGAGAAAAAAAGACATAGCCAAACTATGATCCAATTGATTACTTTCACCCCTCTAATCGATTAGTCGGGAATGGGATTAACCAACCTACCAACCTCTACTTATATCGACTCATTCACGGGTGCAAACTCCTAAGCTAGTGTACGACGCCATACAACAATCGAACACCCTTTGCCCGGTTCAACAGTCCGCCTTTAAGGATTTAACTGACCGAAACAAGATTAACGCACTAGTGTTGCCCGATTTCACAACCGATTGAACCTCACTCCCTAATCAATCTAAACAACTCAGTTGATTATAAAGAATGATCTTAAAACCCCTTTTCCCACACCCCTTCGCAACATACATTTATAAAAGTGGTGTGTGAGTTCATGAACTAGGTGTACAAGCTAATTCAAGCATTAAGAACAAGTTTTAAGACATGAATTCGTCAATATAACAACAATTAAACACTACCCATTACCAATTTCATCAATTAGAGGGTGAATTCTTCAATTTTCACATAACTTGGCTATGAAAAGTTTAGCTACTCATAATAAAACTAAAAACAACAATCAAAGATAGAATTAAAGCCATAAATGAAAGAGAAACTGAAATTAATTACCAAAATCGTGGAGAATCGGAGTTTACATCAAGCTTTTTCAACACCCATGTCAATTGGTGAAGAAGAAGACCCAAAAATCAGAAAATCCAAGATTAGAGAAGAAACTTGAGCTAAAATCTAAGCTAGATTATGTTTAATTCAAGTAAAAGATGATAAAAGAGTGAATCTAGGGGAGAAGAATGGGAGAAATCGACTTAGAAGGGAAAATCGTAGGGTATGGAAGTGAAAAAGTATGTCTAGAATCCCTAAAAATTGCATGCAAATCGATTTATATTCTCCAAAATGTGCAGAAAAGTCATTTTGGCGCCCCAAAGGCTTTGGCGCGCCCCAAACCGCCAGTGGCTCTGGCAACTCTCTGTTTCACTTTGGCGCGCCCCAACATCTTTGGCGTGCGCCAAACTTCTCCAGGCTCCAAATTCTTCACTTTTCTCTATTTTCTTCTATCTCCAACCATTGGTTTCATCTTTATACGCTCCACGCCTTGTCTCTCGGGCTCATGAGCACCTAGATCCTGCGGTCACAACATCTAACACAAACCGAGCATAATTCCACAAGATAGATAGGCTCTAAAAGGGCCAAAAACATCGTAAAATGCCGAGGTTTTCCATCTATATGACGGTTTACCCCATGGTGGACGTGTAATGCGATTTTTGCCTAAATAAGGTCTAAAACTACCCGGAATGAACCGAAAAGTACCGTAAAAGGAGTTGAAACATGCACCGGAGCATAGTAAAGTTGACTCTCATCACACCCAAGTCCTTCATTTCAAATTCAGCACTAAGAAGGTTCTTCAGATTTTAAACATCAGACTTCCTTGCAGCAGCAATCAACATGTCATCCACATACAGAACAAGATAGATATATGATCCATCTTTCAAATAGACTGAAGTAAACACAACAGTCATAAGGACTTCTGTTGTAACCCCTACCAAGCCTAAAACTCATCAAACCTTTTATACCACTTTGTCTTGGAGCTTGCTTCAAACCATACAATGATTTCTTCAACTTGCAAACATAATTTTCCTTGCCAGAACTTGAAAACCTCAGCCGTGTCATGTATATCTCTTATCCACCTCACCATGTAGAAAAGCAGCCTCACATCTAATTGCTCAAGTTCCAGATCATGTTGTGCCACCATTTCTAGTAGCACCACGATTGAAGTGTGTCTCGCCACTGGTGAAAATATTTCATCAAAGTCAACCCTTCCTTTGATCAATCCTCTTGCAACCAAACGTGCCTTATACTTGACCCTTTCGCCTTAGTTATTCCTTCCTTTTTCTTGAAAATCCATTTACAAGTCACAACTCCTTGTCAAGAGGGTCGTTTTACCAATTCCCAAGTCTCGATTCTTCAACAATGACTCCATTTCATCTCCCATGGTCTGCATGCCACCGAGATGCTTCGTACATGTCATCGCTTCCTGTAAGTAGTAGGTTCAAGAACCTCTCTGCCTCTTACGCAACTTGGAGTGCATATCCGGCCAAATCATCATACCCATATCTCTTGAGGGTATACCAACATTAGATCTTCTAGGCTTCTGGCGCCTCAGACTCTACTGACACGTCTCAGATGACGCCTCGCCGAGGTCTCGTAGAGTCGGCTTGGATCGATTTTGGTTCATTATCCAGATCAAGATAGTGTTGATTTGGATCCACCGATTGTTGCATATCAAGAGACTCCACCAAGCTCCACCTGATTCTCAACACTTTCAGATTCAGCACTGGTTTCTGATTCAGTAGACCTCCCCACTGATGAGTTAAGCATAGAATTTTCATCAAACACCACATCCATGCTGAGGATTACTCTGGACTCTGCTGATGACCAAATTATATATCCCTTCACTCCATCATCATACCCTACAAACACTCCCTTCTTGGCTCTAGGCTCCAACTTCCCTTCACTAACATGATAGTAGTAAGTACTCCCAAAACCCTTAGAATCGAGTAGTCGCAGTTAGGCTTGCCTCGACCACATCTCAAATGGTGTCTTGAGATTGATCCCTGTGTGAGGACTCCTGCTGATTAAGTAGCAAAGTTGCTTTTACGCCTCTCGCCCAAAATCTCCTTGATAAACCAAACTTGAGAAAGCATACATCTTGCCCTCTCCAGGTAGAGTTTGATTCATCCTTTCATTACACCATTCTCGCTAAGATGTATTTCTTACGATTATGATGTCCGGCAATACCACCGGTGCACAAAATGAATCAAAATCCGTCCAGCAGAATTCAAGACCATTATCTATACGAAGCTTCTTGATTTTCTTGCCTAACTGATTCTTCACTAGGGCCTTCCACTGCTTGAAGTTACTGAATGCATCACTTTTGTTCTTCATCATCACCACCCAAGTCATCCTTGAATAGTCATCTATGAATGACACAAAATATCTGTGACCACCCAATGACTCAACTTTTGATGGACCTGTGAGAACTGAATGGATATAATCAAGTGATGCCTTTGTGTTTGTGCAACCTCTTTGAGAACTTACTTATGCAATTTCCCAAACACACAATGTTCACAAAAGTCCATATTCTTGACCTTATATCCCCAAGAAAACTGCCAACAAGAAAGAATCATGATACCCCTTTCACCCATGTGACCAAGTCTCATGTGCACACAATTGAGTCTCATTGAGGCTGTGAAGCACGAGGATGTAATGAAGAAGGTGCAGATCTGATGAGATCCTTGTAATATATACAAGGTTCCCCTCTTGATGCCTTTGAGGACTACAACTGAATCTTTGAAGACATTCAGCTGTCCACCTTCACCTTTGAAATTGAACCCCTTGCTGTCCAGTAGACTGAGAGATACCAAATTCTTGGTCATCTGTGGAACATGTCTTACATCTTTCAGTGTACAAAATTTACCATAATCTATCCTTAACATTACTGGGCCAATTCCCACAACTTTGCAAACCTTGTTGTTGGCCATATAGATTTGACCACCATCCATCTGCTCATAAGTAGAAAACCACTCCCTGTTTGGACAAATATGGTAAGATGCTCCAGAATCAAGTATCCACACATCATTATGGTGTGTATAATCCCCTGCAACTAGAACCAGATCCTCATCAGATTGCTCAGTAGCCAAGGCCATCGTGCTGCACTGCCTGCCTCCCCGCTGTTTCTTCTTCCTTGGACAATTGGACTTCCAATGTCCCTGCTCCTTACAGTAATTACAAACATCAGTAGACTTAGGACCTTTGGACCCAGACTTCTTTTTCTTCTTTTGTCCATATCCTTTTCCACTATTGTTGCTAGATTATTAGCCCAAAGAAACTGGTTGTCTCATCCCAGCTGCACCTTGTGTCTCAGCTCCCTGGCATGTAAGGCAGACCTCACATCCTCCAAATCTACTGTATCTTTTCCAACTATGAAAGACTGCACAAAGTTTTCATATGATGCCGGTAAAGACACCAACAGGATTAGGGTTGCATCTTCATCCTCAATTTTAACATCAATATTCCTTAAATCAAGTAATATTGTGTTCAGCTGGTCCAGATGTTCCCTCGGTGGACTCCTTTCATGCATCTTCAAACTGAACAACCTCTGTTTCAATAACAACTTGTTGGTCAGTGACTTGGTCATATACATACTTTCTAGCTTCTTCCACAACTTGGCTGCGGTGTCTTCCTCAAAGAACCTCGGTGATAACATCATCGATAAGCACAACATGATGGTTGAATGTGCTTTCTCTCTAGATCGCATAATCCATCGCATCTCATTTGGTTTGTCGGATAAAGGACTCCACAAACCCCTTTGTTTCAACAAAGGCACGATCTTGATTTGCCACTGCAGACCAAAACTATTCCTTCCTCGTAAATTTATCGATTTTCACGTTTATCAGCCGACATCTTTTCTTGCTAAAGATCACAACTTTATCACGCATCCTAGCACCTTATTCAAGGTCTTGGTGAAGATGAAGTTCGATCGCATCAGATTGTTTTCTCCAGAGACCTGGCTCTGATACCACTTTTATGAAACCGATAGAGATAACTTCAGATGCAAGAAATAGAAACAGATGCAATCAAACGTAAATAATCAAAGGAGATAACAGATAACAAGAAGAACACATAATTTAATGTGGAAAACCCCTCTCAAAGTGAGAGAGATAAAAAACCACGGGCAGAAAAGATATATTTATTATTATGCACTGAGTTACAGATTTTTACACACACAGACAATGCAACAACAACTGTATTTATAGGCACAAATCCCTAAACCCTAGCCGCTAGGAATATTTGTCTGATCTTCCATAAATACCCTTACACGTGTCCTCCTTTAATGACATTGTATAGTTTACATAATGTAATTATCGAGATATGGGACCTGTTGTATTCCAAAGACTCAAGCAGACTTTAACCCTGCTGACAGAAGCCTCAGTAGGCTCCACCCTACTGACGCACATAATTGAATACACTTCTCAGTTGCCCATCACACAGTTGAGTCTTCAGATTGGTTCCACCAAAATGTAGAGTTTAAGTCAATTCTTGATCGGCGAATTTGTAATTTAACCTCTCTTTGGCATTATTTCTTACATACTCATCATACCCAAAGTAGCTAACTACCCATCAACAAAATTCCTCAAATAATACTTGACATTCGACTAGTTTTCTATTCTCTCTACCTTATTCATTTCTTCACGCTCGAGCTTGATCCTGAGAGACTTCTCGAGAGAAAACTCCGAGTCATTCCAAAGTTTGCTTTTCTTAACATGCCATCGAAAACCGTCACCAAACCAAAACCATCACACTCGAATCTCCTAAGCCCTGATCTTTGATGAGTGCCATCTCATCATGTGGTATTTGCTTAGAAAATTATCATATATATATATTTAAAGTACTTAGTCACAATATATTACATATACTTATGTTAATGATAGTTATGTGACTGATCTCTACGTTTTGATTTGAATCAAAACTCACTAAGGCGATCACATTTGAAGTTCGGTGATTACATCCCGAAACTGTGTTCTCGTGTGAATCAAGTTACATCTAGTGGTCTTCATCCGAATCTGAAAAGATTGAATCGGGGGTGTTTTTTTTAGAAAATCAATTAGTCGGTTATTAGGTCGGCTAGAGTTTTATTCCACGTCTTATATACATACTCATGTATTGTAACCCAGCCGAGTGCAAGTAAAATCCGTAAAATAGTGTGATTATATAATTCCTCGTTTTCTGTCCGTGGATTAGTCGACATAACGTCGGAACCATGTCAAATCTATGTTTCTTCTTTTCTATGCGTTTGATCTTTACTTCTGTTCTTGTTCATGCAAATCCGTCACAACAATTAATCATCTCTTTGAAAATTGACTATACAACTAATAATCGACTTTACTCCAGCGTCGATTGTCACAATTGATTGAAAGATAAAGTAGATTGTAGAGCTACAAATCGATTGTTCAGCGATAAAGAGGCTTTTTTTTTTTTTTTTTTATAAGTTATATTTTCCAATTTTCTCTTGGGGGCTAGTTGAAGCACCTGCTCTCTTCGTTTCAATTCTCTGCACTTCCATGGACAGAAGCATAGGCGTATTATTAACTTGCCCCATTTCGGCATACTTACAAACATCTCTGGAGCAACGCTTCACCCTCTTCAGATTCTATCAAATCCCTACCTCTTCAAAATCCTCCTTTCTCAAATCACGTTCTGAATCAATCAGAGCCCTCGTCGGTAACGGTGTTCACGGGGCTGACACCGCCTTGATCGAATCCTTACCCAAATTAGAGATCATAGCGAGCCATAGCTCTGGACTGGATAAAATTGATTTGGTCAAGTGTAAAGAAAAGGGGATTAAAGTCACTTACGTTCCTGGTGCTTCGGCTGAAGAAGTTGCTGATTTAGCTATACTGCTTGCAATTGCTACTTTGAGGAAGATTTGTGTTGCTGATCGATTTGTTAGAAGTGGGTTCTGGAAAAATGGTGAATTTCAGTTGACTTCAAAGGTATCTTCTTTCTTTTGCTTCTTGTATTATTTTTACTTTTCTATCAATTAACATGACTCAGCAATTTCCCTTTCATACTTATTGCAGTTCAATGGGAAATCAGTAGGCATTGTTGGTTTAGGAAGAATCGGCTCTGCAATTGCTCGAAGAGCCGAGGCTTTTAACTGCCCAATCAATTACTATTCACGCACAAAAAACCAAACGAAAAATACACACACTACCCAAATGTTCTGGACTTGGCCTCTAACTCTCAAATCCTCATAATTTCATGTGCATTAACCGATGAAACCCGTCACATGATCACTCGTGAAGTTCTTAATGCATTGGGTCCAGAAGGGATTGTGATTAACGTTGCAAGAGGCGGTCTGATTGATCAACGTGAAATGATATCTAGTTTTCTTGAAGGTCGGTTAGGTGGCGCAGGACTTGATGTTCTTGAAGATGAACCAAATGTGGCTGAGGAATTTATTGGGCTTGATAAAGTGGTGTTGTCGCCGCATGTTGGAGCTTGTACGGTGGAAACTCGATTGGCTATGGCGGATCTTGTTGTTGCTAATTTAGAAGCTCATTTTTTGAAGGAACCATTGTTAACTCCAGTGCCGTTAAATAGTTTCTGATGAAGTTTATGATTTTTCTTTTTTGAACATTTGCTATTTGTTTAAGGTCATGATGTCCTATGCACGATGTTTATTCTATGAGATAATTGTTGTGCGGAAACACCCGAAACGATAAGTAAAGCGCAGCGGAATGTAAATGGAAGAATAAGAACACAGATTTAACGTGGTTTCAAGAATTCGCCACATCTACTTTGGAAACAACAATTTTGATTAGAAAATTTACACACACAAATTTATCTCTCGTGATCCTCACTTTCAGATGAAGCCTAATACTTAAATTGAAAATGGGATGATATTACAAATGAGGAAGGGGTAGTTTATATAGGTGAACATGGTGTCATTTTCTTCTTCCGTAAGCCATTTTTCCAGCAGCCATGAAAGACTTTTTTTTTTTTTTTTTACTAGCCATCATTTGAATAGTTAGCCTCTATTTGAATAGCTAACCACATGCTTGAAATGAGCCACCATTGTTGAAAGTGAGACACCATTCCAACAATCTCCACCTTGTCGAACTTTCCCCCACTGAAAAATGCTGCTTCCATTTGCGCCCTTAGGCGCCTGTCACTCGGGAAATATTGACCAAGTCCAAGCAGTGTTGGAACTTGATCTTCGTAACCACCTTTGTCAACATGTCCGCGGATTGTGCGGTCGATCTTCTCGTAGTAGAATGTCCCCTTCTTCTACTATTTCCCGAACAAAGTGGTATCGAACGTCGATGTGCTTGGTGCGACCATGATGGACTTGATTCTTTGCCAGACATATGGCACTTTGACTGTCGCAGAAAATTTCAATATTCTCTTGACGAATCCCTAAGTCCTTCACCAAATTAAGGAGCCAAATGCCTTCCTTAAATGCTTCGTGATTGCCATATACTCGGCCTCACGTGGTAGACAAAGCAACCGTTGATCAGAAGCGTTGATCGCCACCACCGTCCTCCCGCCATGGTAAACACGTAACTGGGCCGTTGATCGACGCTTGTCTAAATCACCAAAGATAATCTGAATCGACGTATCCGACTAGGCGATTGGCATTCATCTTGTCTTTTCGAATTTCAAACCAATATCCACGCTTCTATGAATGTACCGTAAAATCCATCTTATCGCTTGCCAATGTCCTTACCAGGGTTGTGCATATATCGGCTTACCATGCCGATAAAGATGAGAAATATCTCGCCTTGTACACACCATTGCATACATCAGAGCACCAACTGCATTTGCATATGGAATATAATCCATTTGCTTCTTCTCTGCTTCTGTTTTTTGAGACATGGATGCACTCAAGTTGAAATGCTGGGCCATCGGAGTACTTACAGGTTTCGTCTTGCCATCAATACCAAACCTCTGAAGTATATTTTTCAAATACCGAGTCTGAGTTAAACAGACTGTTCCATTCAACTTGTCTCTACGGATTTCCATTCCTAGAACCTTTTTGGCTTCTCCAAGATCTTTCATCTCAAACTCTGAACTCAGTTGAGCCTTCAATTTGTCGATCTCCACCTTGCTATTAGATGCAATCAGCATATCATCAACATATAAGAGCAAATTGACAAATGTACCATCTCGCAGCTTCTTCAAGTAGACACAATGATCAAAATGACTGCGTTTGTACTTCTGCTTCTTCATAAAGCTATCAAAACGCTTGTACCACTGTCTTGGAGACTGCTTCAGACCATAAAGTGATTTCCTCAACTTGCAAGCCCGCCACGGCTCGCAACTTTGAATCCTTCAGTTGTGCCATATAGATCTCCTCGCCCAAATTTCCATGTAGAATGTCGTTTTGACATCAAGTTGAGCAATCTCAAGGTCAAATTGTGCAACCAAAGCTAGTAGCATTCGTGATAGATGAATGCTTAACTACGGGTGAAAATATCTCATTGTAGTCGATACCTTCCTTCCGAGCATAGCCTTTGCTACCGCCTAGCTTTGTATCTAATATTGTCACTGCAGAGCACTATCCTTCTTGGCATGACCCATTTGCAACCAATCGCTTTCTTGCCTTTTGGAAGTGGAACAAGCTTCCAAGTTCGATTCGATGAAGAGATTGCATCTCTTCCTCCATTGCCATCTTCCAATTTTCATTTTCCACATTTTTCTCAGCTTCTTTGAAGTTGTATAGAATATTATCTCCGGTAATTGGAAAAGCATATGCTACCATGTCGCAGTAGCGAAAAGTGTTTCGAATATTTCTTTTCGGTCAATTGGTGGCAATAGATTCGGTTGTCTCAACCTCGTGTGTATGTCGGAACCTTCACCTCAACAGAGCTTTCATTCTCGATCTTCCACCCGCGCCTCAGGTGAATTGGTTGCATTCTCATGATTCGTATGAATCTCAAACTCCACCTGCTTATAAGAATTCGGATTATCATTCTCTTTGTCTTGTGCTGTCTGTTTCAACATCAAAGACTCGTCAAAAGTGACATCTCGACTTAAGACAATCTTCTTTGACTCGGGATCCCAGAGGCGGAACGCCTTAACTCCTTCACTAAATCCCATGAAAAAAGCTTTCTTGGCTCTTGGATCTAGTTTTGACTCTTTTACATGATAGTATGCAGGACAACCAAATATGCGCAAAGAATCGTAGTCAGAAACAAATTTCCTGCACCATACCTCCTTTGGAATTTTTCCTTCCAAAGTCTTTGCAGGTTGGTAGAATCTGTTTATGATATAAGAGGCATAAGATAATGCCTCTCCCAATATGCCTTGCTTAATCCAGATTGAGATAGCATGCATCGAACTTTATCAACAAGAGTTCGATTCATCCGCTCAAAGAACACCATTTTCTTTGTGGTGTTCTTGGTACAGTGAAATGTCTGACTATACCTTCTTCCTGGCATACTTTCTTAAATGGATTTGACTTGTATTCTCCACCATTATCAGAACGGAGCCTCTTGATTTTTCTTCCTGTCTGAGTCTCGATCATTTTCTTCCAAGTAAGAAAAATGTCCAGAACTCCATGCTTGTGCTTCATGGTATACACCCAAACATATCTTGAAAAATCATCAATGAATGTAACAAACCAATGTTTACCTCCCAGTGAAGCATTCTGAGACGGTCCCCAAACATCAGTGTGCACATAGTCCAATGCTCCCTTGGTTTGATGGATAGCGGTGCCAAACTTGACTCTTGTTTGTTTTCCAAAGACACAGTGTTCACAAAAGTCAATTTTTCCACCCTTGGCACCCTTCAGTAAACCTTTACTCACAAGGTTTTGCAAAGCTTTTTCACCAACATGCCCTAAGCACATGTGCGAGCCTTGACGATCGATGAACTCTCTTCGTGTCGGTGGAGATGGATACTCTTCCAAGAATCAGATGGGCGTCAAGGTAATAAAGATTTCTTTCTCGATTACCTTTCATGGCTAACAATGCACCTTTTACTACCTTCATAACTCCACCTTCCATGGTTATTTTGTAACCCTTGGATTCTAGAGTCCCCAGAGATATAAGATTTTTCTTCAAATCAGGCACATACCTTACATCTCAGAAGTCTTACGATTGTACCGCCGTGCATCTTCAACCGCATCGATCCAATGCCTTTTGTTTGACAAGCATTGTCATTTCCCATAAGAACAACTCCTCCGTCTATCTCCTCGAAGCTTGAGAACAATTTTCGATCTGGACACATGTGGTGAGAACATCCAGAATCCAGAATCCATCTTTCAGATGAATTTGCTGAAGAAGATGCAGTGAATGCCGTGTCTTCATCTTCTGTCTTTTCTGCAACATTTGCAATAGACTTGTCCTTATTTGGACAATCCTTCTTCCAGTGCCCCTTTTGACGACAATACGCGCATTCATCCTTTTCAGGTCATCTTCGAGAGTCTCCTCTCGACTTTGAGCGAGCACGTCCAAAAGATTTCGCTGATTTGTTGTTTGACCGACCTCTCGATGCCGTCAGAGCTTCTGATGTAGTATCTGCATGATCATGTTGATCCTTCTTCCGATACTCATTATTCACCAAAGCATTTGAAACATCAATGAATTTAACCTCGCTTTTACCGTATAACAGAGTTGTGGTTAAATTTTCATACGTTTCTGGCAGAGAATTCAACAACAAAAGTGCCATGTCTTCATCCGTAATCTCCATATCTGGGTTCTGCAAATCCGCAAGAATCTTGTTGAAATTATCCAGATGCTCAATCATGGGCATACCTCTTTTGTACTGAAAACGAAAAAACTTTTTTTTTTCAAGTAGAGACGATTCTCTACGCTTTTCGTCATATACTTGTCCTCCAGTTTCTTCCAAAGAATTTTTGCCATAGTCTCCTTCATGACAAAATACTTTTGCTCCTTTGCCAAGCACAATCGGATTGTGCCACAAGCTTGCCGGTTGATGAAATCCCAATCTTCATTCGACATGTCTGTAGGTTTAGAACCTAAGGCCACATCGGTTCCTTCCCGAAATAAAAGATCTGAAACTTCACATTGCCACATACCAAAGTTGTTGGTGCCGTCGAATTTCTCCACCTCGAACTTTGTATTGGACAACATATTTCTCCTCATTGAACCGTTAGTGATTTTTTCCTCTGCAACCTCTGAAACTGATTGGTTGTCAGCCATTAAAAATAATCAAAATCAGCGTTTCTCCACTTTCGAGACCTCGAATGGAAAAACAGAGCTCGTAAATGAACTCAGAACGGTCCAATTAGCTAGAAACCGACCAAACTTTGCAAAGAAAACGGACAAAATTGACCAATATTTCAATTCGGTTCAATTTTGGTTTAGCCACCAGTTCAATTCTGGTCAAAGAATTTTAAGTTGACTGGGTCAGGTCAAAGTGTTGACCGGGTCAAGCTCCTTCTTCTTTACCCGGTTGCTGCAAATTTGCCGGGAGCAATTTAAACGCCAGCAAAAAAAAAAACGGAAACTTCCAGGATTGATATCCTGCGGCGATCTGGAGGTCCGTTTTTCACACTGTTTGAAGCAGCGGACTCCTGGAAACGAGAGCTATTCAATGGAATGAATAGAAATCGATTTTGATCAGATTTCTGTACCGGGTTTCCTTAACCAACCATGTCTCTGATACCAATTTGTTGTGCGGAAACACCAAACGATAAGTAAAGCGCAATGGAATGTAAATGGAAGAATAAGAACACAGATTTAACGTGGTTCGGCGCCTACATCCACGGGAAACAACAATTTTCAGATTAGAGAAAATTTACACACACAAATTTATCTCTCAGGATCCTCACTTTGTACTGAAGCTAATACTTAGCTGAAAATGGGATGATATTACAAATGAGGAAGGGGTAGTTTATATAGGTGAACATGGTGTCATTTTCTTCTTCCGTAAGCCATTTTTCCAGCAGCCATGGAAGACTTTTTTTTTTTTACTAGCCATCATTTGAATAGTTAGCCTCCATTTGAATAGCTAACCACATGTTTGAAATGAGCCACCATTGTTGAAAGTGAGACACCATTCCAACAATAATTAATTTAAACATCTTAAATTCTCCTCTCATCGGGTTGTAATCTGAGACGAGTTATTATTCTTTAAGGATTGACTTGACTAGAAATTCTCGGACTCAAAACTCGGTCTCAAGCCATAAAAAAACAAGATTGATTGTCTTTTTGATCGAAACCGGATATTTTATTTTAAAAGAAAAACAGTACGTACTGTACAAGCAAAGCTGATTCGAATTTACATGTCACGAAATAATAATCTTGGCCAAGCCAGTCTAAATTCATGGGCTCGATGAATAGCTTCGGAAATGAAAATCATCTTCGGGGGTCGTGAAGTGTCTGGAATGGAACTCTTTGTTACGCCAGTGCCAGAGGCTCATCACAAGCTCTCGGAGAGTCGGAAAAGGAACCTCCAAAATGCAATGTTGTCGTGCATGAATATATTTATCTTCAGGTAGATTTCGAGCCAGGATGTTATGTCATGGGCGGAAATGAAAGATCTACAATGTTGTTGATGAATAATTTGTTTCCACGTGTTATAAGTCCATGTGCAGTCTATTAATACATGTAGACCTGTTTCGGAGTGTGTGCTGTAGACAAAACATGTATCATCCTCGCAAACATCTCTTGCGGCAAGTACGCCTGTCGTTGGTGAAGCATCGCGGTAGACCTGCCATAGTCAAAGATTCCCTCTCAGAGGTCCCTTAATGGCCCAAATGAGACGCCAAGTGCTCCTTCTCGAATCTTCTTGCATTTGGTGGAGTTCGTGGTATGCTGAACTCACCGAAAAATTTCACGAGGATGTTAGTTTCCATATGGCATTGCCAGCCGAGTCAAAGTCAAGGGCATTTCAAACGAAGTTTGCGGCTGAGCAAATATGACGCCATATAGTAGAGCAGCTCGACTTAGGTGCATCTAGAAAGGAGCCATATTTTGATTTTAAGTATTCGACATAAGTTTGATTATTTTACTGAATTCATTTAGTTTTCCTAATCGAGTTTGACTCATCTAATATTTGTCTCGCTTAATAATTAATTATTTATATAAAACATTTGTCAATACAGTAATAAATTTCATGTGTATAATTCTTTTTATAGTGGAATTTCATGTGTATAATTAATTACGTAATTATTTAATATAACTCGATTAACTCACGAGCTACCCATTTACTGTGCACTGAAACTTGAAATCGGATGGTTGATTCAGCTCAAAAAAAATTCGGCTGGTTGATTATTATTCTTATTATAACGGAGACGAAATCACAATATTTTTTTTGAGCTTGACAAAATCACAATAATAAACGTATACACCACTTTTTTGCCTCAACTAAATTCGGTTAATTACTCAAGAAATTTTAAACTCAAAAAAGAAAACTAAATCGAGTCAAATTTCCTTACGAGTCGAGTAAAGAATAACTCGATTCAGTTATAACCTCTCTCACGTCCGCAGTCCTGCCAACCACCGGAAACTGTAGCCCAAAATGCAGCACGTAGGAGTTCTAATGACATGCCCAATGTACCCCTACCTCGAACAACAACTCAACGAACGATTCAACCTCTTCAGATTCTGGCAATTCGACTCCAATTCCAAATCCGACTTCTTTCATCAAAATTCGAATTCAATTCGTGCTGTTGTCGGAAACACGAAGCTAGGTGCTGATGCGGAGCTAATCGATTTGCTTCCGAATCTAGAAATCGTGTCGACTTATAGTGTGGGCTTAGATAAGATCGATTTGATGAAATGCAAAGAAAGAGGAATTAAAGTCACGAACACACCTGACGTGTTGACGGATGATGTTGCTGATATTGCTATTGGGTTGATGATTGCTGTTTTGAGGAAGATTGCTGTAGCTGATCGGTTTTTGAGAAATGGGCTGTGGAAAAATGGCGACTTTGAGTTATCAACCAAGGTTCGTAGCGTTTTTCTATGACTGAATTCTTTATCAAATGGTAACAGTTTTAATCTAAGTGAAATTCCGGAAATGCTACATGCCCCGACTATTTTTACAACAAGTCTACCGAAAAATCGTAGATTATTTCGGTGAGTGTAGACCTTTCCGTGAAATTCAGTAAATGCTGCAGTTTTAGTTAGCTACTTCATCTTTTCTTGATTCTCCTTTGAATTCTTGCAGTTTAGTGGCAAATCAGTAGGCATAATCGGGTTAGGCCGGATCGGTTCAGCAATAGCGAAAAGAGCAGAAGCATTTGGCTGTAAAATCAATTACCATTCTCGATCAAGAAAACCAAACACTACTTACAAATACTACACAAACGCCATTGATCTAGCTACCAATTCCCAAATCCTTGTTGTATCCTGTTCTTTAACAGAAGAAACTAAGCACATTGTGAACAAGAACGTAATCAACGCACTAGGTCCAAAAGGGATTCTTATAAACATCGGTCGAGGCCAACATGTTGATGAACATGAATTAGTATCAGCATTGGTTGAAGGGCGTTTGGGCGGTGCTGGTTTGGATGTGTATGAAAACGAGCCTAATGTGCCTGATGAAATGCTTGAATTAAAGAATGTTGTTCTTCTTTCACATGTTGGTAGTGACACAGTTGAGACTAGTAATGATATGGCTGATCTTGTTATTGGAAACTTGGAGGCACATTTTATGTCTAGACCTCTTTTGACCCCTGTGATTTGAGGGGTTAATGGTGTATTGTTTTGCTTTGAGATTTATTCGAATCATCGTTTCAGATTATATCAAAAAAATTGAGTAATTAACATCTTCTTGGCGCTGGCGGCGCTAGGCTGCCAGAATACGATCCTCTTTTTTAGTTTAATTTTAGTCTACTTTTCTTTCCTTGTGTTCTTCCCGTTATTGTTGTTGCTCTGGCGAACTTCTTTGATTCAGCTTCTTTAAAACTTTTGGGCTTGCATCTGTCTGATGGTGATGAAGGATTGGAGATGAGGTTGCAGGATGCTGGCGGTTGCCGGAATTTGTTCGAAGTGGTTGTGTTGGTAGATCTAGGTCCTTCTCTGCCCATAGCGTTGGTGGTGCTTACCCTTCTAGCTCGGAGCCGGCGGTGATCCGGGCAGTGTGTAGTTTTCATAGTCCCTATAAGGCTTCAGGCTCTTATTTGGCGACATGGAAGTCGTTCTCTCGACGGATGTGTTAGTCATACTTTCGGGCTCCTTCTATGCTCGGTCAACGGTGGATTTCCGGTCGTGTCTACCACTCCCGGGTCTAAGTTCACTACTATTCTAGTTTTATTTATTTATTTATTTTGAAGTGATGTGCTCCATGGGCTATTTCACCTCAGTTATGTTTCAAGGCCGTCACTTGGTGACCTTGCCCTTGACATGTCAGTTGTATAGTTTGTTATTTCCTTTTGCGTGTTTTAGTTTTCTTGGTTTTCGTCTGGGCGGTGCTCGGAAATAACTGGCATTTTGTGCAACGTTGTTTGTATCTTACTGGCGTTAGTCAGTGGCTGAAAAAGCATAATTAACCGTTGTGTCAACATTGCAATTCATGAAGACCTCTAGGGGGAGGGGATTATTACGAGGACTAAGAGTGACCACAATTGTACCTTTTCTTAAGCACTGCAAATTGATTTTAGGGTGGCCTGTTCACCTTTAAACCTTTAATGCCCCTTCTCCAGGTATTTTGTTAACATACACTCCGATTTGGGAGAGTCTTAAATGGAACATTACCCATTTTTCTGCCGTTCAATCCAGTCTCCTTCCTCTGTCCACATCATTTTATCTTCTCCTACCACATCAAACACCAAAACGAAGCAAGAACACAAAAAAAGTAAAGAGTAAATCTAATTAGAAGAAACTCATTTCTTCTTAATTAAATAATCTATCTATCTCTACGTACATGTTGTTTTAATATAAACATCAGAAATTCTAAAACCAATGAATCATCTAAATGGGTGGTCCTCTCTGTAATTGTGCCAATAGTTTTGTTACTATTAGACCCGCCTAAGAATTTGGTGAACTTAGATTGCATTTGAATCATAAAACTATGAGCGTATTTCTTTCCAAATATGCCAAAGCACTTCAACAACTCTGGCAACAATCAAGTCATTTTCATTGTGCAACAATACATCAAAAAAACCCATCATCAAATCAAGGTAATCCATCATGAAAAAAAGCATACGACAGACAGACAACGAGATACAAAATATATAAAATGAATGAAAGCTTCGTAATTTGATACAATGCTTTTTTTTTTTTTTTTTGGAAAATTAGGGATAAAGACACAATCTGAAATATTTTTAAGTAACATGACATCTACATATTTTTTATATGGAGAATGACAATCAGATAATTTTTATAATGAAGAATGACAAACAGTGAATCAGAAAATCAATAATCTCTAAGGTGAATCTCGAAATCAGTTAATTTTCGATAATAATCCCTTAAAATCAAATGAATTTCGACAATGAATTTTGAAAATTAGTGAATTTCAATGGTGAATTTTAAACAAGTGAATTTCGACAAATAATAAATCGTTATTCTTTATGCAAAAGTTTCAAAAGATCGTCCTTCTACTCATTGATTAAATATTTTTATTATTCTCCTCATTCCTTTTTTCTTTTTTGAAGAAAATATAATACTTACATTGGCTATGCACATACATATACATATCTATAATAACACATACTTGTATGTATAAATGTATACATATACATATATTTGTTTATATATATAAAAATATATATTCGAGTTTACTTGTGAGAGTAATGGATCGATTGTTGTATTATTTAAGTATCGTTCATTTTCCTTCTAGTTGAGTCAATTCTAAATTCGAGTTGATTTAAGATAAATCGGCCAATTTATGGCTTGAAGCCAATATTGATGGGTAGTTTTATGATTGATTAAAACCCTATTCTATTTAGTAGTAGTATAGTATACGAATTGACGTTCATTAAAAAAAAATGTGGATATCACATTTTTTTCTATGTTAATGTCATATTTCTTTTTATTATTTTTTGAGGACTAATGTGATGGTCGATTTATACAAATTCAATTCAAATTATGAATTCCACTAAAAAAAAATTAAAAAAAAAAAAAGAAAATTCAAATTATGAATACTAGCCGTATTTTAAGAATTTGGACATAATCATTTTATTCACCTAATTTATCCAAAAATAATCTTTAGATTTTTGCATAAGACTCTTGTTTGACATTCTTCTTCTCTCATCCGGCAAGTAGTGAAAGATTTTCAACTGTTGCCGGTGGAAACGAGTTGAAAATTGAAATCGGCACCACCATTTGAAGATCCCAAGTTTCTTTGCTACCGAATCTTTGCTGTATCTACACGCTCATTTTATCAAATTCGATAAATAGCTTCCGGAATTTGATTTGGTTTTTTTGAATTTGAATCGGTCGTTTTGTTTTGACTTTTGCACGGCGGGAAGAGGAAAGTTTGGACGGAAAATTCGAAGTTTCTAGGAAAAAAAAAAGTAAGATGAACACTGTAGGACGGCAAAGATCTGGTGCACCGCCGGTGCATCACCAGCGGCAGTACTCGGATAACTATATAGAAGCTTCATCGAACGGCAGATGGCTTCAATCAGCTGGTTTACAGCATCTTCAAGCTTCAAACATTCCAATGCCTCCATCTCAGGTCACAATCTGAAATAGTTTCTGAAGCTTGATGAAACTTAAGATAAGTTCTTGTAGATTAATAACATTTTAGTTTTACTTTATTTTCTGTCATTTCCGGTTTCTGGAAAGTAGGATTTTGGATACTATGGTGGAGGCCAGGGCTCGAGGATGTATAGAGGTCCGCAGAGGACTTCGAGTGGTGGTAGCGAAGCTTTTGAAGAGCCATTGACACCGCAGCCAGCTAATTCTCGGCGGAGGAATGGGGATGAGGATGGTGTGTCGCCCAATGATTACAGTCCTGGACTACTTGATCTGCATTCCTTTGACACTGAGCTTCTTCCTGAGGTGCATTTAGTCTCTTCACAGCTGATTCATGTCCACTTAGCTCCGTCTTTGTTGTTGATATCAAAATGATGCATTTTTCCTTTTATTGATTTATATTTAGTTAGGATTTGTGTGTTATCCGAGCTGTTATTACATGCTTCCAAATGGGATGATGTTCTTTGCAATATATCATCTCACTTATGGATTTCCCCAGATTTGAATACATTATTGCATTTATTGCTCAATCTATCATCTCCCAATAGTATTCCTTCGAATTCTGGTGCTGTTATTGGCACTCGAGTCATCATTTTGAAGCGTATATATGTTCCTAAAGCTGGCTGAGTGGGAAAATGGTAACATACTTGAGAATTGGGAAGGATTACTGTAAGTGGATTAATGTTTGGATTGATAGAAATATGGAAGACGTGTAAAATGAGTATACTCATCAAGTCTCCGAACTGTTTTTGGGATAATACAGAGTTTTGCGAATCAATATGCCATTGTTTCCTTGCTTTGTATTGCTACACGTAAAAGTGTACAATCATCAAATCTCGGGAACTGTTTTTTTGGACAACACACGTTTTCCAATCAATGTTCCATTGCTTCATTGCTTATTCTTGCTTACTTTCGTTGAATATATTTAGGGATACCGAGTGTTTGGTTTGCTTTCACCTCTAATATGAACTCGTGTATTCCATATTACTATACTCTATGAAAAAAGCATTCCTTTTGAAAGTCACTTTCTTTCCATCATATGGAACAATATTAACTTGAGTTTCTGAACAATCAGGACCTATGTTTCATTTTTCATGTTCATTTTATTTTCTGTGTAGTATGTGAATATCCTCTTATGTTTTCTACATTCAGTTAACACTGACATCTTTCTCTTTTTCTGCTTTCAATGGAATTTGTGGACAGATGGCTTCTCATAATCCATATGATGGTCCATCCATGCACAATTTTGCCCGAGGCAGAAACTTTGATGACTCCGACCAATACCATGACAATGGTAAGCAGACTGGAAAATTACGTAACCTGTCAGATGATAATGCCCTGAAGAGTGTCACGGTAGAAAAGGATAAAGCTAGCACCGTTGCAAAAATCAAAGTTGTGGTAAGTGATTCTCTATGCTTGCAATGTCAGTTGAGGTTTATCCTGCCGGCTCAACAAGTTCTAAAACAGAATTTATATTTTACATGGACTTGAGGATAGATTAAGGAGCTTGTGGATTGGTCATGATTATGTACATAAAATACCTTCTGTTTTCGGTGTTAGTTTTTTGAGGAGAATAAGTTTTAAGATTGTTGCGAAAGTATCCAGTTTTTCAAGGAGTTTTTACGCTTTTAGGTTTTCCAAAGGTTTCCGAGAAGTCCAGTGGTGTCGGCTTGCCCAAATGGCCCTCTGTTCCTCTGACCTTGATCTATGTATCAAATCTCATGATGTATTCTTGCAGGTGCGGAAACGACCACTAAACAAGAAAGAGTTGGCAAAAAACGAGAATGACATCGTAGAAACATATTCCAACTCTCTGGTGGTTCATGAAACAAAACTCAAGGTATGTAGCATTCTGGTCATTTTAGTGTAATTGACAGTATAGGAGCACTCAAATATCACAATATGACACGTAAGTTCCTACACATTCTCATAAACACATACTACACTACCCTCAAACTAGAGCATGTACATTTCATATACCTTGCTTGCTACAAAGTATGGTAATCTTAGTCTCTAGGAAGCTTTAGAGAGTATTTGTTTGAGCTCCATTCTTGACTTGAGCTTGTGAAATCACTTCTTTGCTATTTCTCTCACACAATATGGCAATCAACTTCACTGCTTTTACACATGATCCCAAGCTGTGCTAGATATATGTATAAACTGCATACCTCCTTAACGGCTTAAGCTTTAGGTGAGATAGTAATATATAATGGTATTGAAGGACGAGGTCGTGATAACATTCCCCACTTACCCATTTATTTTAAGAAAATAGCATTACTGCTGCTACTCTTGTTATGTGTTGGCAAGCCCATAGATGAGGGTTTGTTTAAGATATATGTATGAATTACACTCTCCAGAACGACTTAAGCTTTCAGGTGAGATGGTAATGTATGACAATTTGAAATTTGATCTATTATCACGCCACTGCTTCGTTGGCTCATGCTTCATAAAATCAGATCCAGCAACATCTTTTTTCACCCACACCTACTCACATTGAAATTGGGCCATTGTTTTGTACTGTGATTCAGCAGTTGACCTTGATACAGTATTCTGTTCTCTTTCATGACACTGGAGTACGTTCTGCAAATACACAAATCCGTACACTTTTACAGATACACAACCAGCAATAACAATTTCCCTTCCCCTGCCATTTATTACATTCAGATGCTAAAGAATGTAAATGGTATTTCCTGCAGGTTGACTTGACGGAATATGTGGAGAAGCATGGATTTGTCTTTGATGCTGTGTTAGATGAGGAAGTCTCCAACGACGAGGTTATGCAAGAAGCATGAAAACTTTAACATTTAATGAGATAATGTATGGTATTCATGCTCTTGATCCTTGTATTTTTTTTCCTGTTTAAACCTTTTAGGTTTATCATGAAACGG
Organism: Gentiana macrophylla; assembly: GCA_026214975.1. Classification (NCBI taxonomy): domain Eukaryota; kingdom Viridiplantae; phylum Streptophyta; class Magnoliopsida; order Gentianales; family Gentianaceae; genus Gentiana; species Gentiana macrophylla. The sequence continues at coordinate 120,081,490 of CM047809.1, read as the reverse complement.
TGGAACCTATTGTTCCTATCATCTTCCAGCGTACTAAGGCAACATGCTTTGCTTATGGACAAACAGGTACTTAACTTGCTCATTCTTTTGGAAACTTTGGCTTTAAGAACTTCTCTGTAGTTTCACAGAACTGTGACATTGCTTTGAGTGTATAGCTGATCAGAAGTTAAATTCTACAATGAAATTAAGGATAGTCTGTCGGTCATAAGTTTCAGTCAAACTGCATTGACTTCAATGTAACTAATAACTTGGGCTCTCTGGTGTTTAAAGTTTAAACAAGATCTGTCATGGAGTAAAGATTAACTTATTTTGTACCAAATTTCTTATTTTTATGTTGGACCGTAGCCTTGGCAAGAATTGAAGTTAATTTTTTGGTGGAAAATTAATAAAGCAGATTAAACATACAAGTATCTTGAAATGATATTTGCTTTGGTAGTAAAATTTGACATAATTTGGTTGGCCTGTTTTCTTTCTGGCTCCAGGAAGTGGAAAGACTTATACTATGAAACCGCTTCCTCTCAGAGCATCTCGGGATATTTTAAGGCTCATGCTTCATACATACAGAAACCAAGGATTTCAATTATTTGTCAGCTTCTTTGAGATATACGGAGGGAAACTTTTTGATCTCCTCAATGACAGGAAGTAAGCAGTCTCAAACTACTCTACGTTTGTAAATGCTCTTGCAGCCCTTATAGCGGTGTAACATGTCCATATACCTTCTCAGAAAACTTGCAATAAGGGAAGACGGCAAGCAGCAAGTGTGCATTGTGGGTTTACAAGAGTACCGAGTAGTCGATGTGGAGACAATTAAGGAACTTATCGAGAGAGGGAATTCAACACGGAGCACTGGCACCACTGGAATGAACGAGGAATCCTCTCGGTCCCATGCTATACTTCAGCTTGCTGTTAAGCGGTCTGCAGATGGAAGCGAATCGAAACCTGTTCGACTCGTTGGGAAGCTGTCGTTCATTGATCTCGCTGGAAGTGAACGTGGTGCAGATACTACTGATAATGATAAGCAGACAAGGTAATTTATCAGTGGCTTGGTATGAAGTCTAAAGGGAGTCGAGGGATAGAAATACATTTTTGGTCCTTTTTGTGCTTCTGTCCCCAGTGTCACATCTTTAGTACTTTTGCCCCTCATCTATGTTATTTTTTAATATTTTTTTTACAATTTCAGTGCAGAGTGCCACATGTCATATAACCAGTATCGAATGTACAACATGCTCCAACCAATAAAAACTTGTCAAGTGGCAAAAATGGTCTAGAAAGGCAAAGTATGCATAGACAAGGGATAAAAATGCAAAGAGATGTACATTATGTATAGAAGTGCCAACGTGAAGGGACCAAAAGCGTTTTTATCCCGAAGCCTAAAACTTTTGAAAGTTTGTACACACATGCTTCGTTGTTATGATAAGCCTCTGCCTTCACTAAGCAGTTGTTCTATAGCTGCATGTGGTTTATTAGTACTGAAGGCTTTCATTTACCCTGAAAAATGATTAATAGTAGTAATAATTGTTGTTGTCATATATTATACCCAGCATGTATCCTTGCACCGCTTTTACTATTGCTTAATCTTTTAATGTTATTCAGTGGCATGGACAATTTTTTCGGTTAGCACTTTTACATGCTAGAATTTAATTCTCTCCTGTGTCATGGATATTCGGAAACACAGAATGGAAGGTGCTGAAATCAACAAAAGCTTGCTAGCATTGAAGGAATGCATTAGAGCTCTTGACAACGATCAAGGCCACATTCCTTTTAGGGGCAGCAAATTGACTGAAGTACTTAGAGATTCTTTTGTTGGGAATTCGCGTACTGTTATGATATCTTGCATATCACCAAGCTCCGGATCCTGTGAACATACGTTGAACACGTTACGATACGCAGATAGGTATGGATTTACTTTTTCCTGAATATATTAATGGTGGTTTGGTAATGATGTTGCAACAACCAGATTGATATTACAACTTTACAAGTGCCACAACATGATTTGACAGCTGAACCACATCTTATTAAGATTAAAAAAATTTGGCAGAAATTTTTTTAGGCGATATGCGGTGTCACTGTAACATCAGTTATCACGTTATGGTGTGGTACTTGTAATGTAAATGTGACTGAGGCAATATCATTATTCGATGATAGTCTTTGTTTTGCTGTTAGCTTCTCCTATCTCTTCATATTTCGTGTTTTATTATTATTATCATTATTACTTTCAGGGTTAATACTTGCAATGGTTATGCTATTTGAATATGTTTTTTTTAGGGTAAAGAGTCTGTCAAAAGGGGGCAATGTAAAAAAGGAAACTTCGACCTCAAGTCTGAAGGAATCTATGCCCCCAATTCCTGTATTACCCCCTACATCATCTTGTGATGATGACAATGGAGAATCATGGCCGGAACAAATAGATAAAGACGAGTATGAGGAAGAGTATTATGAGCAAGAGAAGCCTTCATGGAAGAAGAACACGAAAGCTGCTGAGGCGGCTTACAGTTATTCTAACACAGAAGATAAAACACGAAATACCAACGGTCAGATGAAGTGGAAGGAGGCAACAAGATCTGAGGCTAAATACTCAAGCCCTGATGATGATTTGAGTGCACTTTTGAAGGTAGAAAAGTTGTAACTTACTATTTTACAGGACCCTTTAAAGGCACCACGTAAAACTTACTCTGTGGCACCACACATATTCGACCTTTTAAAATTCGATTACAGGGTTTATAATCGACTTTTAAAAGGTCGAACGTGTGTGGTATCACAGTATTGTATGCACAGGAAATTGTATGTGGGGTGAATCTAAAGATCCCCTATGCTATTGTTGCTCACTTATCTTTCTTGAACTTCAGGAAGAGGAAGACCTAGTAAATGCCCACAGACGACAAGTAGAAGAGACAATGGACATAGTAAGAGAGGTATGGTAATTATAGAAAATCTTTAGACATACGACACCAAACTTACCGGACATCACACCAACACGCACATTTGACCTTTTTAAAGTCGATTCAAGATTTTGACCACAACAATTGAACTACAATACGTGCCACAAGCCCACAACATACTTTTACGCCATTGATCATGGTGTAAGACTCATAACCAATGTGTGTTATACCATAACTAATGGTGTAAAACTGTGTTGTACATGTTCCAAAAGACGTCGTTTTGACATATTAAAAATTAACTTGATCCGACCCGTTTGTGTGGTGAACATAAGTCTGAATCTACCACTTATTATATGCCATATACACATCTTGTTGCATCAAAACTTAGATGGTTATTTATTTTCTTCAGGAAATGAACCTACTGGTTGAAGCAGATCAACCTGGTAATCAATTAGATAACTACATATCAAGATTGAATACCATTCTCTCCCAGAAAGCAGCTGGAATCCTGCAATTACAAAACCGGCTGGCTCGTTTCCAGAAATGCCTCAATGAGCATAATGTTCTTGTGTCCTCCACTGCTGGGCGCTAGGTATTGTTCAGAGGTCATAATTGTAATATCACTTTCTTTCAATTGTTGTAACTGGGCCTGATATTCTTCTTGGGTTTTGAGTGTGTATTTTGGACTCTCAGGCCCATTGTATAATTACATTATAAATTCTTTTTTACTTTTTTTTTTTTTTGGTTTGATTATGGAGGGATAGTACAAAATTTGGCAGATTTGCATAGTTGAATCTCCAAGTCTTTACTGGTGTAAAACTATTCCAACAATACTTTATAAACTAAATGCATTTTTTTTTTTACTTTTATAGTTTTTGTTTTTATTTTTGAAAACAGATTCTCAATCCGAACCGGATCAAACATAGAAAACTCAAATCATTTCAAACTGGAAAAACCAATCTGATTAGTATTACGTAAAAAAAACCAAACCAACTCAAAACAATCTCTATATTCTGTGCTCAAACGCAAGGTTTTGGTCCGTAAATGGTTGAAGACGGGTCAAATTACATAGCGATAAATATTCAATGGATTAAATAAATGTAATTAAACCATGCAATATGGTATAAATGATGTTACAGAAAGAAGCTAATGTACAAAAATGATTAAAAAAACCAAGTCTCATAGTGAAAAAAAGTTCAACCAAAATTATAACTTCTCCCTTTCTTCATCATAATCTCAGCTTGCCTTTTAAAGAAGTTCGACATCTCGAATTTCCCAGAAAAATTCATCTTTTCAGCTAACTCTTCCAACACATCACCCTTACCGGATCTCGAAAAATCAGCTGCAAACTTGTCATAATCAACTTGAGGTGCTTTCATGCCTTTCTCCAACATTTCCTCCAAATACTTACGCGCTTCAACCGACCTTCCATGTCTTATGAGTCCTCCAATATAAACAATATAAGAATTCTCATCAGGACAACAACCTTTCTTCATCATTTCTTTTCCAAACTTCACCCTAACTCACAATCCCGGTTCATGAAAACGATTTCATTAGCATATTGTAAGTATGAACCGTTGGTTGAATGCCGCTTTGTATCATCTTCTTGTATAGCCTTATTGCATCATCTGTCATTCTTCGGTTCGTCATTAGTTTGATTAACGCAGTGTAAGTACGCCCGTCTGGAGGACAACCCGTATTTTTCATTTCCTTTAGTAATGCATAGACCGTATCCATCTTCTTATCGTTTCCAAATCCGGTTATCAAACACGTGTAAATCGCAGCATCAGGTTTACTCCCAGAAGAGACCATTTCATCGAAGTAATCACTAGCTTCTCTCATCTTTTGTTGCTTGCATAAATCCCTAATCAAGATTGTGTAGCTTATAACGTTCGGTTTTGGATCTTTAGCCTTCATGATTTCGAATAACTTGATTGCATCAGACATTTTTCTACTCTTTAATAAACCTTCAAGCATTATATTATGAGCAACAATATCCGGCTTAAATCCCCTGTTTATCATCTCATTCCATACTTTTCCGGCCTCCATCAAGTTCTTAACTTTAAACCAACCGTTTAACAGAACCGTAAACGTCTGCAAGTTAGGCGTAAATCTGTGTTCTAGCTTCTCAAACAGATTTTGTGCCTCTTTTCCAAGTTTAGCCTTACCTAACTCATCAAGTAAGCAATTGATAATCTCGACTCCTACTTTGAAATCATATTTCTTCATCAACTCGAAGATTCCAATCGCCTTTTTCCTCTCTTTAGCAGCTGCAAACGATTTCATTGAAATGATAAACGTCTCTACATTAAGCATGCCCTTTTGGCCCATTTCATCAAGAATCGATACCATTGTCTCGAATTGACGGTTTTTTCCAAGTATGCTCATCATGGCATTGTAAGTTCTTGAATCATGGGCGTAAATACTAGGATCGATTCGAGAAGACCAGCAGAAAAACCGAAATGCTGGCTTCCATGCGTGTTTAAATCTGTGCAACACATCCACCACCAAATCGTGGCTTATACGAACCCCACATTCATCTAAAACAGCTTCCATATTGCGATCCAATGCAAACAATTCATGGATCACTTTGTAAACTCGTTCTACTTCTCCCGGATCAGCTTGTGATTTCACATTTTCAGCATTTTTACTACAGCTTTCTGGTGCTGATTCATCATCAGGATCCACATTTCCAGATACATTACAATAGCCTCTACCACTATGAAGATCCAAACAAAAACGTGCAGAAATTGACAAGAATCCACTTTTAGGTAAAGCAATTAACTGCATTTTTTCTTGAAAATGATTGGCCCTAATGGGGTGTGGCAAAAAACACGGAATTTTATAACTAACACAACAGATACTACAAGTACTGTGATCATTAAGCAAACAAGACAAGGGCAAAGAGCTACTGTTAAGAACCTCTGCTTCTCGGCTGGAAATTCTTCCTTGTATTCTCGAACTGCTTTTCTCATGAACGGAGGAGTAGCCGGCGAATTGGGCATCTTTAGTGAAGTGGGATTGTGAAAAAGCTTTAAAGATCTGATTTTTCGGTCTTTTCAACAGAGGAGTCATTTCGATTCTTCCATGAATTCTACTCAGCTGCCAGTAATGAGTTGGAACAGCAAAATTACAGCTCAGTTTTGGACGGAAATGGAGTTTAAAGAGGTATTAGGTTTGGGTGGAGCATTCAGTAAACTAGAGGGGTATCCGCATCTTCAGAAGAGAAGAATGGTGATTTGCAGCTTTCTGATTAATCAGCGGAGGGTGGCCAAAAAGGCGTGTAGCTTGCCACAATCAATTCTAACAAATAATCATGTTTTTCTGAAATAAATCTGTATCTCTATTTTATATTAAAAGAGCCACTTATTTTTCATGTAAGTGTTTTTCCTCAAAAATAAAAATAAAAAAAAAATATTTCTCCATAATTTAATATATTTTCATAATAAATAAAACAATTTAATATTTTCAATAAATAAAACAAAATAATCATTCACGAGAAAACACCACGTTAAGATAGGAGTACAGTAATTTAAAAAGAAAACAAAAAACAACCGCTAGATAGGAGAAATTGGAAAATCGTGACTTTTAACCTCAGCATTTATTTTTAAATCGGATGATTTCGACATTATTTTTCGAGTTCGCGTCAAATTTGGATGAAATCGTCAAATTCGATAAAACCTCCAAATTTGGATGAAATTAGCCCAAATATATTGAATTGACAAAATGGACGTAAACCGTCCGAATTGAGGCGAATTTCGTCCAATTTGGACGAGGTCCAACATTTTGGACGGCGACGCCCATTTTGTCCAAATATCTCAAACCATCCCGAATTTGGGACGCTATCACATGGTCTCTTCATACAAAAGGAAGCACCGCCCATATTTGGGACGGTTTTCGCCCCAATTTGGATGATAACGTCATCTTTTCAAACCCTTATCAATGCCTTATTTCTCTCTCTTCACCTACTTGTCTTCACCGTTTCATCACACAAAAATTCACCATTGGTTCCAAAAAATCACCATTGCTACACAATTGATACCCAAAAAAAAAAAAAAAAAAAAAAAAAAAAAAAAAACCATATTTGTCTTTTTGAAATTGCGTTGTTTTATTTATTGGAGTTGTATTTTTAAACAAAATGGGTAAGCATTTATTTAAGTTTGAATAAATATATTTATTGTGTTTGTTTTTATTGTTATTTGTTTTTATTGTTATTTGTTCATATGAATTTTGATTTTCATTAATGTTATAAATTTTCGATTTTTAGCATAGTGTAGTATGTGCATTTTCGAATTTTTTAATGTTAAAAATTTCGATTTTTATTAATGTTATTAATTGTCGATTTTTATTAATATTATTAATGTTATAAATTTTTGATTTTTAGCGTAGTGTAAATTATGCATTTTCGTGCTGTAGAAATGATTAATTTTGATTATATATTTCGATAATGGAATTGACATTCGTTGGATAATTAGGGTAGTCAATGATACATTTTATTTTGATTGATATATTGTGATGAAATATTTGGATAACGATAGAAATATATTTTGGTTGATGTCAATGTGATTGTTTGTAGTAATAAACGAAACTTGTTTTACAGAATGTGTTTTATTGGTTTGGTACAAAGTTGATTGTGTTGTTGTTGTAGTGGAAGATGAAAATTAAATTCAAATATATGGTTTTTGAATTACGTATTTTGTTATAGTATGAGAACATCCTTTGAAATTATGGGTAACAAGAATGTGAATTCAAAAATTGAAACAAACGACAAATTAATGTCGTTTGAAAATACAAAACGAATATCTCGAATCGAATTCCATACGCGCCTCACGGCTGATGAGGTTCTTAGAATTGCATGCTTTCCCAGGGTGTTTTCGATTCCTTCCGATCCATTTGTGTCATGCCTAATCTCCGAGGCTTTGTATTGGGGCTCTGGTAGGTAGCTCGTAGAAAATTTCATTAGTCTGCTTTCGATAGAGCATCTTTTCCTGTCTCAAGTGACTGGTAAATCCTCACCGGAAGTGAGGCACCCCTTAGATTGAAAATATAAGTTACATTACGCCGGCTCCGTCCGCATCCGTTCTCCTCGTCATCATCAAGTACTATATGACGTTGGTAAAAACACACTTATTACATATATGCACTTGTAGTTATTACATATATATGTGTATCACACTGACAATATGATGACAATATATTAATTGTTTATATATTATTTTATATTCATATCTCCACTGTATACTGATGTAAATCTATAATTCTTTCACAGATAACAACCTTGTGTCCGTTAAGTTTGAATTTGGTGGAGAGTGGATATACAAGCAAGGATGCGACAGATGGTCTTATAGAAAAGGAAAATTTTATTTGATTCGTGTAAAAACTGATATGACGTTGGATGAAGTGAAGCAGAAAGTGTGTGGGAAAGTAGGAATTGATGAATCAAAAAATACATTGGTCATGAAACTTTTGTACGCACAATACGAGGGGCCGATTGATGTTTTGGATGATGAGACATGGCTAGAGGTACATTGATGATCTTGCTTAGACTAGAACCCGTCAAACTTTGTGTTAACGCTGAACCGGTTATTGCTGATGATGACTCGGAAGACAATAACGACAACGCATTTGACTTAAATGAACAACCGATAGTTGAAGAAAATGATAGAGGGATTGAGGATTTTACACGAACTTTATTATAATCGAATTCGGTGAGCATGATGTCACGTACTCCACAAGTCTCGACCACTCATGAAATTGTCATCCAACCGAATAGAACTTTCGGTGAGCAAGTAATTGACTTGTCAAGTGAACGTGGCTACGATTGGGGATTCATTGCAAATATGATTAGTCAGCCATTGCACATACCTTACAGTGAACAACCTATGGCTAGAATGTGTGCATCTATGAATGAAGTTGGAACGTCTCGGCAGAATTTAGATCAGACGACCCACACACCGTATAGGCAGCAAACTAGTGGTAGGAGGCGTGAACCAGTGATTGAAGCAGGGACTTGTTGGGATAATTTTGGTCAGACTAGTCATAATCTCCACATAGATGGAACCAACCAGCAATTTATGCAAACAACGATGCAAGCACCGATGCAAACGGGCCTCAATATCAGGGGATCTTTCATGAGTTATTTGACAACACCTTTGCACCAGAACCCTGACACTGGTCACACATTTAGTATGGCAAGTATTAATCGCCATAGAGGTGCTCATTTCGGGTCTGGAATGGACCCGGCCCAAATTCCTCCATGTCCACATGCTGGGACGTTTCAGACCGATAATCCAGATGTATTGTTTATTGGTAAAAAGTATAGAGACAATGGGATCTGGCACTTTCAATATATAAGTGTTGTAGGAGAGAGGAGAATTGAATGGGATAGTCTACCTATCAGGATGAAGAGTCTCTTACGCAGAATTTCATCGGAGCGCCACGCAACTAGACCCACACCGACCTTGACTATGAATCGATCAATTGTTCGTGAATTCTACACACTTGTCAGTCAAAATTACTGCGCCGGATGATATAATACCAAAGATCGTGGGTCTACAAATTACGTGGAGTAGATGTTTGCTTTACTCGGATTGGATCAATCGCTACTATAGTGTATCCTGAGTCGAAGCATACAATCTTCATTATTATACCAATTCAAACATTGAGGCATTCCAACGTCGATTGAAAGACGCCAACTTCCTAACGAATGGATGCGTGTTATTTTTGAATGGATTGCTAGTAAGCGTGTATTGTACCGTACATAATCGTTCAACCGAGCAATGAGCTGCAATCGTTTGTGTACGCAGATTTTGAAGCGTGATGTTGATTTTGGACGTGACATCGTTGATAGGATTGGTAAAATATCCCGTAGCATAATTGGTGATGGTTATCTCTATTATCCATTTCTTATCACGGCTCGCAAGAGATTTTCACGCATGCAGTATGACAATGATGACATTGATCGAAACCTCCCTATCATCTTTTGTGACCACCCTTGGTTTGTTTAGAGCCAACATTTCAACTTAGGTTAGGCTAATGGATAATATGTTTCCTTTCATTAAGAAGATGTTTTATGATTTCATGTAATAAAGTTGCATATTAATTTTGTATGATTTCTTGGTTATTGTTTCTTTATTCTAACAATTGTAATGGACGATCTTCGACGAGCAATGTGACTTGTTTTTTAACTTATGCAATCCAACTATATATTTTTTTTTTGAGGTGAAACATATTGGCTCTTTTAAACAACAGGAATAAAAATTGATAATATAAAAAGCTAACAACATTTATAATATAAATATTACAACGCCATAAGTTGAGATAAAACAAACAAAATGTCAAGTGACTATACACCAACAAGTTCTTATACATTCACCAAAATATACATAAATATCTAAAGATCTATGTACTGATGAAACAGCTGCACACACATTTTATGTCTTAACAACAACATATTATCAGGTGTGATCAATGAAAAATTTTCCCCGTGCAGCAAATGCTCGATGAACTTGACAGTGTATACCCCACAGTCACCCCTGTACATAATGTAAATTTTGATTAATCAAATGATAAGAAAATAATGTATACGATATATTATTATAAATAGTTTGAAATTTATAACACTTACGGGATTGGCATTTGTGGTACGTATTTAGTCATCCTTTGCTTTGACCTGATAGGAGGCTTCATTTGGATCAAGCATTTGTGGGAGGTTACGTGAGACGATCATCCAACTCAAACACTCTCCTCAACGAAACACCGAATGCTCTTATATAATCCTTCACATATTCCCTCTCCTTATAGTTATCCCCGATCAGACAATCATACACTCTAAGCTTCCAGCGGGGAATAGACACTTCGACAGCAGCCCAGTGACCAGGATATATAGCCCAGGGCATGTACACCACTGTGTTTTCATCCCATTGATTGACGTACTTAATCAAATGATTTGGAATAAACGTTTTGTCAGGCGTCGTTCCCTGATCTATATGACCCTGACCGCAAAATGAGGAGAATTCAGAGAAGGCGATGGCCGTATGCGGTTCAAAGCATTCTGGATATACTTCCATTTGGCGTCGTATAAGGTCCATGAACCCATCGATATGCTGGACGCATGCAAAAAAGAAGTTAGATATAATGAAATCAGACATATGAAAATTTCAGATATATGAAAATGTAAGTCACAAGAATATACCTCTCGGTCTAACTCTTTATACTTCTCATGGATACGTTCGAACCACGCCTTGCCCGCCCGATCTCCCATTGGTTCTCCAAATGCGAGGCCCGTGGGAATCTCTATTTGGGGTGGATCTTCTTGTTCGTACCAGGAGATAAATTGGTCTTCCAACTATTGCAAAATTTTTATCAACGCTGTCCATCTCCTAGTACCTGGCAGACTGACAACGTGCGACCCATCACGTAAATATCGTGGTTGGTTAATAGTCTGACGGGTTGTCAATCTTCTGTCAGTTGCATAATCCGCCTTTCGTTTCCTCAATTGAATATCAGTTGGACCAAAGACTAAACAATATTCAATACAAAACATAGTTAGAGGTTTTTCACAATGTAATTTCTAGTTTCAAAACTAAAAATCTACAAACTTACTAGAATCGATCCGAGGCTCCTTAACTGATTCTCGAATGGTGTCGATGAGTGACCACTAATGTCGTAGGCTCGGGAGTGTCTATACCAAATATAATCGATATAATCAATTAACGACAAATTAAAATTAGATTTTTAAAATGTTAATAATACAAAAATCAATATACATTAACTCTCTATAAACAATATGGAAGTCGAGTTCGATAGTTTTTCACAATGTAATTTCTAGTTCAAAATTAAATATTTACAGACTTACTAAAATCTATCTCAGGCTCCACAACCGATTCCTGAATGATGCCAGTAGCGGACTTTGTCGTAGGCTCGGGAGTGTCTATACCAAATATAACCGAGATAATCAATTAACGACAGCAATAAAATTAGGAATTTTTTCACAATGTAATATCTAGGTTCAAAATGAAAAATAAAATAACTTACCAAATGTAGCGGCCTGAGTGTTGTCAGTACCGGCCCCTGTCATACCCTCGGGAGTAGCTATACCAAATAAAATGGAGATCATCAATTAACGATAACAAACAATAAAATACCTATGTTAATAATACAAATTACCTATTAGTAAATTCGGGGTCGAAGTGTTATGGATTTGGATAGAGGTGACTGATTACCACCCTATTAATAATTCGAGATTCGTGTGTTAACAATATATATAAATTTGTCAAATTCGTATGTGCAAGATAATTCATACCTGTCGCTGTCTAGCTGCCTGTAGTTCCACCCATTTGACAAATTTTGAATGCTGATCTTTAAAAAATGCCAAATCAGTCTTAACTTCAGCTAACCCACGCATCGTTTCACTTAACTGAGCCTTCACAGCTCCTAGCTCGGAGTTAGTCTTTTGAAGCTCGGTATTTGCATTTCTTAACTCGGAGTTGGTTTTTCCAACTCGGTCGCCATAACACTCAACTCCGAGTTAGTTTTATCCGGCTCTTGTTGGATGATTTGAGTAATTATCGGCCTCGCTTCTTTGAGACACATTTAGGGATATCGTGTCATCGCTTGCGAGTTCGTGAGGTAGGCGCGATAATCAGACGCCTCGATCGCTTACGTCGAGCGCCCTCTTGGCAATTTCGGGGCGCTCACGTTATATGCGTTGACGAGAGGCACAGGGGCGGTGTGTTTCGACGGGAGGACCGGTGGTGTGTTTTACGACGGGAGGGACCGGTAATTGACGAGGTACGGCCGTAACATCGCCGCCGGCAACCCTAGTGAAATTACGTAATCCCTATCTTCGGGGTTCTCGAGAACATCACCGGGCATTCCGTCCACGAATACATGAAAAAAACACGATTTTACATACGGTATATTTAAAATATGGATTGATAAAAATGAAAATACGATACTTACCGTCTGACAAAGAAACCGTGGGGATGCCGGACTACCGAATACACCCGCCCGTTCGAGAACTTCCACCTCAATATGGTAGGACGATCGTTCTCATGTGTCCTCTCTCACAATTGCGAATTTCCTTCTTGAGCGATGGTCGGAATGGCATGAAAAGCCCACACATGTAAGGCATATAGACAACCGGATATCGTTGGTCGGCGTGCCTTCTCATCATTTTTCGGCTCAAGTAACCGTAGGTGTTGTACTTGTTTACGCCGATTCCACATGAAATTGTTAAGCAGAATCGCCCCACGGATAAGTTCTAACCCGTTCTAGGTCCTCGGCGATATAAAATATATGATTCGGTATGGCGGTTCCGGGGTCTTGTCCGATTAATAACCCATATATAACATACACTAAAGCCATCCGATAAAGCGGTTTGATGTCGCATTGCCTTGTCCTCATTGTTGAAATAGTGTCCTAAACCCAATCGGGTTGGACCGGATCCGACCGGTCGGATCATTTCTACTATTTCTTTATGTTTATACATAGACTAAATGGCTTTTACATTTGTCATATATGTTCTTTTAGAGAACCAATTGTGAATTGTTATATGATAACGTCCTTAGTATTAAAGCTGATGATAGAGAAACCATGATAGGCGATTATGGTTGATGAGATCTCTAATCACTTTAATAAGTTTGATACTTAAATGTCTCAGGTGATGTACTATTAAAGCAGGGCATTGATAGTATAAAGCAGACTAGCACGTATTAGATGTCTTTGTCTTTAGAGGCGAGGATAGATCTCGTCTATCGAAGTGTAGAGACACTTGGGTATGCGTGGACGTGTATTAGAGAATGCGACGTTAGATCGACCCACTTACGAGATAAGTGTCACACTATGTGGCGGTTGTGTAATTATCCCTAAGACCGGAGTCTTCATGGCATCACGGTGTGGATTGTCATGCTTTGACACTATTGAGGTTTCCCCTAGCCACGGGGCGATCATGCGGTAGTGATTGGGTATGATACTGAAGCATGCGGAGTATACATGATTGGTCGTCCGGAAATCGCGTATCCTATGATTGGGATCGAATATCCGAAATGGCCTTCTTATAAGGAATGTCTTTCTATCGTGAATCTTTGCAAAGTGGGAGTAAATGTATTACTTCGAGAGAGCATGATATCCAGCTTATAAGATACGGTCGTTGATGTTTTGACACTCGACTAACGACCGTATGGATATTATTACAGCGATAGGATTGTAAGTTACACGATAACTGTTTCACATGAAAGGTAGTAGTCATTGCATTTGACTCTTCCGATGATTGGGGTCACGGTGTGTTGCTAGACGCTATCCCGTGATCGTTAGGCATGAAGGGCATTTTCGTAATTTGCACTTTGTGTCTACGGCCAACATATTCGGAAGCCTATCGGGTCACACACAAAAGAACATCTAGCCGGATTAAAATGTGGTTATAGATGATAACCAAATAAGGAAAGTTTATCTCGAGACTATAAAGGTTATAGTGGTAAATTAATATGGTGGTATTTATTTATTATGAATAAATTAAATACAAGATATTAATAGTATTATATTAATTAAAGAATATTCCGGAAGCCAATTTGTTGGTCAAAGGGGCGCCACATTTAATGTGTATAAGATACACTTGGATTGTGCAATTTAATTAATGGTATTACCATATATTAATATTAGATATTAATATTTATATATTTTACTTGATCCCAGCGTGTGATGCATATAATGTGCATGTGCATGATTGTGGCCAATATATATGTATATTTATATAGATTTATATGTGTGATATATATGTGATATATCTGCGTATGTAAATTGATTTATGGTAATATAATAAAGATAGTAATATTAGATATTGACAATATCTTGGAAATATTCAATATAAGATATTGACAATATCCTAGATTTATTTAATATGAGATATTATAATAAATGAGATAAATCAATCAATTATATTTTCCTTATTTTATTGGGAAAAAGGTTTTCTTCTCCTCCACTCTAGAAGATGACGCCACCTACACTATAAATAAGAGGTGGGTGTCAAGCTCTTTTGTACATCATAATTCCAAGAGCTAATAGTTCTTGTGTAAAATTAGAGAGCATCCTATAGAGAGTTGGAGAGAGGGAAAAGGCCGGTCTAAAGCACCGGAGTTTTCCAATAGCAATCCATGATGGGATTCCGCGGTCATTCGTGTGGACTAGCGGTAGAGGCCGAACACTTGGGCGGCTTTATGCGAGAACTACTCTCCTTAGGCGGTCAAAGCGTCGATCTTTTAGATCAACCAAGGTAACCACCGTCTACTATCTATTTGTTTATTGCTTAAACGAAGTCGATCTTGGGTAAAAGGAAATCAAAATTTTAAATTCCGCTGCGTTCCCGCGTAGATTTCCTAACACTCATCGCTGCTAAGATTTTTCCCATAGTCACAGTCCCGGCGCACCTTCTTAGGTCACAAGGCTCCTCAAAACACCTTGATATTGGCTGAATCGAAGGTTTTCATCTCCAAATCTATACCCCATTGTCGATTGCAAACTCTCTTTTGCGAACTTCACTCTATTTCGCCAATCTTAAAATGAAGTTCATCGTCACGATCGGGATAAACCATTTGGAAATACAAGAATGCTATTAGCCGCCCTTTGAGCGCCCAATTATCACGATACCAAGTAATAAATTGACCAAACACCGATTCTTCCAATCTAGTTAACAAGGTACGATTATTGCCGTCGAGGATACAAAGCACCAACTCGGATTGTAGTTTTTCATAGATTCTTCTTTCCGAATGGAACCTCAATTTGGTATCAAACACCTTATGACGCGGATGAATATATTCCCGTGTGTCCAGATGTGGAAAGTCATGAGTGATTATAAATACACATGCTTATTTCATTGCAAAAATATATTGCCAATATATATAAATAAATAAATAAATATATATATATATATATATATATATATATATATATATATATATATATATATATATATATATATATATATATATATACATTGTAACATTGAAAAAAAAAATTAACAAATTTACACACCACACGAACATGCACATATATATATATATATATATACACTGTATACTATATATATATGTAATATGTGTGTTTTTTATGATTAAAAATATTTTATATTTTTCTTATGTATTTGTTAAAATGATTTCATATTTTTTTATAAATCATTATTTACTATTTTTCTGAAAATAATCTTATTTACTATATATATATATATATATATATATATATATAAAGTAAATAAGATTATTTTCAGAAAAATAGTAAATACGATTTGTATTAATTCACTTTATATACATATATCTATATGAAGTAAATTATTGTTTCCAAAAAATAGTAAATAGGATTTGTACGTGTGAGTATTTATATATATTTATATATTTATATATACACACACACACATACACAAACAAATATATATATATATATATATAGACACACACACACACACACACACATATAAATAAATAAATAAATACAGATATATATATATATATATATATATATATATATATATAGACACACACACACACACACATATAAATAAATAAATAAATACAGATATATATATATATATATATATATATATATATAATGTAAATGTCTTATCATCTTTTCTTTTTGTTTTTTGAACATCGTTGTTTTGTGTTGTTGTGTTGTGGTGTTGTGTTGTGTTGTAACGTTAGATAGGGTAAGAAGAGAAGAAGAGAGTAGTGTTTTTACCAACGTCATGTAAAGTACTTGATGATGACGAGGAGAGAACGGATGCCGGACGGAGCCGCGTAAGTAACTTATATTTTCAATCTAAGGGTGCCTCACTTCCGGCCGAGGATTTACCAGTTCTTGGAGACAGAAAAGATGCTCTGTTGAAGCGGACTAATGAAATTTTCTACGAGCTACCTACCAGGAGCCCCAATACAAAGCCTGGAGATTAGGCATGACACAGCGGATCAGAAGGAATCGACAACACCCTAAGGAAAGCATGCAATTCTAAGAACCTCATCAGGCCGAGACGTACCATGGAATTCAGTTCGAGATATTCGTTCTTGTATTTTCAAACGACATTAATTTGTCGTTTGTTTCAATTTTTTAAATCACATTCTTGTTACCGATAATTTCAAGGGCATTTATACTCCCTGTGATCAGTCATACTCATTGTCAAATTTAAATAATTAGCAATACTACTATCATAGAATCTAACATTATACTATCATAAATTACACTAGAACATCAAATAAAAAATTATAACACTATCATACATATTCTTACGCTATCATAAATTACTTCTAAATGCCTCATCATACATTTAATCATACCATACATGAATTGTATTCAAACTCAACAATAAAATAACACACTATTGAACATGAAACATGACGATCTCTAAATTATACATGAATTTTCGAATTTTACATGAACATACATACATAAACCCTAAGCTATTAATTACATATTACTAATTTTCATACATATCCATTCGAATTATATCTATGTCATTTCGATTTCTAAAATCACTTCATCAAACATACATATAATCATACAATATATGAATTTGAATCTAAACCCTAAACCCTATAACACCGTTGAATCCCAATCGAACAAATAACATGATATTCATGGTGACATAAACCGTAACAATCCTGTCATAATCAAATAACGAAATTTAATAGGATTAATTAGAATCAAATAACAAAATCAAATAGGATATGAATTCAAATCGTATGTATGATTACCCAACACAATCAAATAACAATAAACAAAAAGGAAATGAAAACGGAATTGGAAAAAGCGTAAAAAAAAAAAAAACCATAAACACTCACATTAGGTGCTTCTTGACTCTGAGAAGACGAAGGATTAGCCATTGTAATCGTCCAAATTTGATCTGAGAAATGGAAGGATTGAAATGCTGTAAATCGTCCAAATATGGTCTCGCGCTCGCTTTTTCGCAGCTTTTGCTTGAAAACGGTGGAAATGAGGAAGAGGGATCGATAAGGGTTTGAAATTGGACGTTTCCGTCCAAATTGGATGAATCCGTCCATATTTGGACGGTGCGTCCTCTGTTTGGACGGAGAGGCCATATGAAACCGTCCAATTTGGGACGGTTTTAGACTTTTTGATAAAATGGACGTAAACCGTCCAAATGTTGGATGCATCGTCCAAAAATGGACGGTGTTCGCCCCAATATGGACGGTGCATCCAAAATTCGGACGGTTTACGTCCATTTTGTCAATTCAATATATTTGGACGAATTTCATTCAAATTTGGAGGGTTTTGACTGAATTTGGACGATTTCATCCAAATTTGGACGGTGAACCTGAAAAATAATGTCAGAATCTGTCCGACCTAAAAATAAATGTCAGAGGTTAAAAGGGCCTGATTTTCCAATTTCTCGCTAGATAGGATTACGTTAATTGCGGTGCAGTTATCTTTGCCCACCTCTGTCCAAAAAAAAAAGAAGGTTTACGTTAATTAGAAAGGGAAATCTGAGTTTTTATGCTTAGGAATTAAAAGTTTGAAATATATGCGTCGTATGAAATTGTTTGAAAACTATACCTACGTCGGCGTATGAGCGACGTACGAGTCACGTGTGACCACCGAGCGACGCATGGCCGACACATCATGCACGCAAAACCGACGTAATATATATAGGATTTCCTCAAGAAATATATATAGGATTGAAAACTCGATGTATCACAAGTAATTTATTCCATTAAATACAACACTGATTGTTTTTTTCCTTTAAAATTACACTGATTGTTAAATATTACTAGCAAAAAGTAATTTATTTTATTAAATATAATAATTTTGTTTTTTTAAGCAACACTCATTGTTAAATATAAATAACATTTATTTCTTCTATTAAAATATATATATATATATATATATATATATATATATATATATATATATATATATATATATATATATAACATTCTTTCTAAAAAAATATATAAATAACATCCTAACACTCATTGTTTTGTTATTTTTTCTGAAACGAACTATTGTTTAAATGTGAACAAAATTAACACGTAAAAAAAATGTTACCTTAAGAGAATATTATGATACATCCATTAAAATGATGATAATATCGTATTAAAAAATATATATTGTATAAATAATAACGTATAATAGTTTGATGCAATTGATTACCATTACTTTGATTAGATGATGTGTTATTCACCATATTATTGTTGGCTTTCTGATATGCAATTATGTGCGGTAGAAAGTCTCATTTTGAGTATCGATTCATGCTGGTTTGTCTGCAATTATGTGTAAAAATTGTGTTTGTATGGTGTGACTTTTAAAGGGGGAGTTTTGTTATGATTCATATGTTTTCTTAGACGATTAGAATGCGAAAATTATTAAGTGTTATTCAAATATCAATTGTTCCATCATGGTAGGAATGTTGTTTACTTTAATTAAAATTCAACTTTATTCTTCCAAAAGAATCAACTTTAAAATTCATGGGTTTTCAACTTCAAAAGCCCATGCATAGTTAAATGCTTTCAACTTCAGGAATGATTAGGTGGCCGTTCTTCACACGGATGATGATGCACTTGGTTCCGCCAGTACCATATACTATAGATGCATGGCTTATCTCTTAGTTGAGTAGAATCATGAAGATTTGACTTGATCCATTCACCAATAGTAGGCTTAGAATAGAAATCAGAGTTAGCAGGTATAAGCAACAAATTCCTCCATATATTACCAGTCTATCTACAATCCCGTAAGACATGTAAATTAGACTCCTCTTCCTGATTACAAAGAAAACACATGGGGAACTACAGATGTGCTTACGCCAAAGCAGAGCCATAGTAAGTAAAAAGTTGTGTCGTGTTATCAACAACATAAAGTTGAGTCTTAGGGCCTTACAACTTTCATATATATGTCTAGATTTGATCTTCAACCATTTGATCGGTGTTATTCAGTAAAGCAGAGCCTTGAGCAACAAAGTATTTCGTATCCACGTGACGACCTCATCACAGAAAGTGAATCCTTCTTTTAATGCAAAAACATCCATACATATACTCTTCCAAGAATAGGGTGCATTTTCTTTGGGTGGAAAAAGCGTCATCCATATTTCATGACAAGAACCCAAAAGAGCCAATTTACCCAAAAGAGCAAGAATCATGCAATGAGGATATTTAAAACCGAGACCACCAGCCTCCTTCCTGAAACACAGGTTCTTCCAAGATATATATTGCATCTTTCTCTCAGTCTGCTCCTCCCCTAGAAGAATTTTCTGCATATTTTGTCTATTCATTTAAGACTCCCTTAGGAGACCATAGCATAATAAGGATGGGTGGCCAGAGAAACTCTTGATTAAAAGCATTATGCCGGCTCTTGACAGCATCTTGATTTTCCAGCTTGAAAGTTTCTTTTTCATTTTATCAACTTTATATTCAAAGGTTCCTTTGGTTGTTCTGGATGTATTAAATGGACACCCAAGTAAGTTCCTAAGCCATCAACGAGCTGCATATTAAGACTCTAGCTAAGGAGCAGCCAGACATGCAGCTATTTGCCTTGAATTCTGCTGATTGGAAGTTTGATTTTTTTGCACATAATCTTCTTCAAACCTGCGATAGCAGGATGCAACAATATGACCAACTTTGCCACAAATTTGGCAGGTAGGCCTGGGATTTCCTTGATTTCATTGGCCATTTCTGCCACCTCCTTCCTCTAGAACGACTTCTACCACCATTAGATCCTCTGCCTCTAGAGGATTGGTTATAAGATCCCCGTGATTGAGATCTCTGTCCTGTGTGTGCCAGATTTGTAGTGGGATTGCCCGAATCAAGAGAACTAGATGGGTTAAAACAAGCAATGAGACGCTCATCTGTGGTCAACTGGGCTTGAACCTCTGCCCAAGTCATAGATTGAACTCGAGAGATGATATTAACAATGGTTGATTCGTATTCTTGAGGTAAGCCTCCAAGTGTAGCAAGAATGAGTTCTGCACTGGATATGGGATATCTAGCAACAGCTAATCCATCGGATAGCTCTTCATCTGAGCAAGATAGTCAGACATAGAACGAGTTCCCTTGTTTGGTTTAGTGAGTGCTTTTAGGAAATCAACGCGGCAAAGCAACGGAATTTAAATTTTGATTCCCTTTTACCAAGATTGACTTCGTTTAAGCCACAAGCATAAAAGAAGTAGACGAAGGAATTACCTTGGATGATCTAAAATATCGTCGCTTTATCGTCTACGAAGGAGTAGTCGTGCACGGAGCCACCCAAGCTTTCGGCCTCTACCGCTAGTCCACACGAACAACCCACAGGAATTCCACCTTGAATTGCTACTAGAAAAACTCGGTTTGCTAGACCGACCTTTTCTCTCTCTCTCAAAACTCTCTCTAGGAAGCTCTCAATTTTTCTAGTAAATTAAAACTCTTCTAATTGTTATGATGCAAAAGAGCCAGTCACCCACCTCTTATATAGAGGTGACCTGCGCCCCAATGCAGTCACATTCCCAACGGAAAAGACTTCTGAGTGGAATAGAGAGAAAGAAAACATTTTACTAGTAAAATAAGGAAAATATCTTCGATTAATTTATCTTATTAATATTCAATATCTTATATTACCATAAATATATATATCAATTACACATGTGCATATATCACCTATATACACACACATATATCTATATATATAAATATCTAATATTAATACATAATAATATAATACTATGATTAATTAATTTGCAAAATCCATGTGTATCATATACATAATTGCGCCATACATATAAATACAAATATATATTTAATTAATCAACATAATTAATATCTTGTATTATATTTATTGATAATAAATAAATACCACCATATTAATTTATCACTATAACATTTTATAGTCGAGATAAAAACTTTTCTTATTTGGTTATCACTATAACCGCATTTTAATCCGCTAGATGTTTTTATGTGTGTGACCTGATAGGCTTCCGAATATGTTGGCCGTAGGCACAAAGTGCATTTACTAAAATACCCTTCATACCTAACGATCATGGATAGCGTCTAGCACCACGCCATGACCCCCAATCATCGGAAGAGTCAAATGCAATGACTAATACCTTTCATGTGAAATGGTTACCGTGTAAATAGAATTCTATCGCTGTAATACTATTCATACGGTCGTATCTCGAGTGTCAATACATTAACGACCATATCTTATAATCCGGATATCATGCTATCTCGAAGTAACTCATTTACTCTCACTTTGCAAATATTCACGAGAGCTAGACATTCCTTATAAGAATGCCATTTCGGATATTTACTTCCTATTAATAGGATACGCGATTTCCGGACGAACAACATGAATCTTATGCATGCTTCAATATCACACTCAATCACTACCGCATGATCGCCCCATGGCTAGGGGAAACATCAATAGTGTCAAAGTATAACAATCCCCACCGTGATGCCATGAAGACTCCGGTCTTAGGATAATTACACAACCGCCACATAATTCGACACTTAATAAAGTAAGTGGGTCAGTCTAACGTACGCATTTTTTAATACATGTCAACGTACAGTACAAGTATCTCTACACTTCGATAGACGAGATCTATCTCTATCTTCAAAAGATATAAAATATCCAATACGTGCCAGTCTAATCGTACTATTAATGTCTCATTTAAAGCACATACGACTAGAGATATTTAAGTATCAAACATTTTGACGTGAATCCAGATCTCATCAACCATAATAACTTATTATGATTTCTCGATCACAGATTGACACTAGGGACGTTATCATATATACAATATTGCTAATGGTCCGTTAATACGAACAAATATATAATAACAGAAAGCCATTTGTTATATGCATAAATATAAAGAAAGAGCAAAAATGATCCGACCCGGTCGGATCCGGTCCAACCTGATTGAGTTTAGGACACTATTTCAACAAGTGCATCCTTGAATTCCAGTATTTTCGACTGCGACTGGCTATTAAACAGAGTCTACAACGTAACCCATACCTCATGTGGAGAGTTGCAGTCCACAACCTCTTGTAATGCCTGATCCGTCATGGATCCGAGGAGCCAACCAAGAAGTAATTGATCAACAACCATCCATTCATAATAAGCAATGTTTCTAACGCTTGGTTGTGAGTATGAAGCACCAGGATTGGAGTTGTGATAAGCTGGGGGTATGTTAGTACCAAATAGATGATCCTCTAACTTGTGACCACGAATAATGGCAAGATGGTGTACCGCCATAGGAGGTAATTGTTCCGGTCAAGTTTGATGGTGATAGACTGAGAGATTTGCGCCAAATTGAGTCTTAGGTGAGAGGAGAAAATTGGGTGGTGTGGGAGGATTGAGCTGCAAACTTGTCCCACATGAAAAGAAGGAGGGTAATGGCACATGCATCTGAGGAACACTAAATCCGGTGGTTGGAAAACTCATGGGTGGCACAGACGTAGCTCGAATTGTCGTGGAGAACAATGAAACACTCGGAGTAGCAGAAGCTCCATTTGTTAATGGAGGAAACGAGACATGATTGGACATATTTAGCGTCATTGGAGGTGTTGCTACGACGAAGGACGGTCGGTCGATTGTGGACATGGACGCCGGGGCTCTGATACCAAGATTGAATCTTGTAAAGATCAGAAGATGATGATTTCATTCATACAATGTTCCATTACAGGCATTACATTTATCATCAAGATCTAACAAACTAGATTCTCTGCATAACAAACATACCAATACAATAATGATATAGGACAACACATGGACCAATTGTAACAAGTCACGTATAACCAATATCTCAACAACATTCCATTCCGTATCATTTATATATGCGAAACAAACAATTATTATGTAGATTCTTTCTCTAATCTTACAGCATTTGAATTAGATACAGGATTACATACCATATTTCAGTTTCTTTTGTCAAGGTAAAATGTATCAAAATCTTAAATTTTTTTTATCTCTCTTTGATTAAAGGCTGATGTAACGACCATCTAATCAATGTTTTATGATAATTTCGTACATGTTATATATAAGGGCCGTAGAAAGAAATCAATAAGCTATGAAACAATTTTAATGGACGACACCTTTTTTCTCATTCGTCTTTTTGCTGTAATCATTATTTTTAGGGTTTATAAAACATTTTTACATTTTTTCACGGGATCATACATATATTGTTAGGTTCATTGATAAAGTAATAATTTTTTTTTAATTACTTTAATGCGCCTACTAACATTCCAAAAGACCCCGGGGATCCGGTGGAGTTCATGAATCTTAAAACTATTTTCTTGGCTCTAGAGAAGGCGAGACGTCAAGGCCATGTTTCGTTTCGGGTTGGATTGGGGTTAGATTGAGTAATTAAAAAGAAAATAAAATAAAATAAAGTAAAGTAATGATTATAAAGTTGAAATGTTGTATTGAAATTTGTGTAGATGAAGAAATGATTGGTGAGAGAAATTTTAATGAAATATTATATTGATATAGTAATGGTTAAATAGTGTAGGTGGTGAATAAATTGAATTGATTAATATTATTTTATTTGTTGGTAGTGAAATGATTGTGAAAGAAATTATAATAAAATAATAAAATCAATAAAATAATAGTAAATAAGATAGTGTGTGAATAAAATATTGAGTTGGATCCATTTGGATCCAAATGGATCCAACCCAGCCTAAAACCAAACTAGGGGTGGCAAATTTCCCGAAAATCCCGACCCGTCCCGAATCTCATCCCGGTCCCGTCCCAAAAAATCCCGATCCCGAAAGTTTCCCGACCCGAAAAATACGGGGACGGGATCGGGTATAAAACTCAATCTTGTCGGGTTCCCGATCCCGACCCGAACACACACACACACACACACACACACACACACACACACATATATATATATATATATATATATATATATATATATATACACACACACATCCCTAAATACTAAAAACATAAACATACTACACTCTCTCGCTTCGTTTCTCGATTTCTCGCACACTCTTTCTCGCTTCTCTAATATTCCAGAGTGTTCTTCCTCACAAAAGCCACCGGCCGTCGACTTTGTCGCCGTTAACTCATTTCTCCGCCCCACCTTTTGAACTATTGTTTTGATCAAATAATTGTTGTCATTTTTTTTATATTAACATCATGTGTTCGGGACATTCATTCCCGACGGGATCCCGAACATTCGGGATCCTGTCGGGTTGGGACCCGACACTAATCAGGTACGGGTTCGGGAAGAAAAATTGAATCCCGAATCTTATCGGGACGGGTTTCGGGTAGGAGGTTTACTGGTCGGGTCCTGACCCGATGCCACCCCTAAACCAAACAGGGGTTTGGGGATTCAAAGACTCGTGGTGGAGAGTGATTGCTTGACATATGTTTCGCGTCTGTGCAGATCAGTGAAAGATCTTACATCTCAGGGTTATCTAGTGCAAGACTGTTTGACTTTTTTATCCAGTTTTGTTCCTGTTTTTTTTGCTTTTATTCGGCGTGTGGGTAATGTCTCGGCGCATCTTTTAGCTAGACATGTTTTGTTAGTTTTTACCCAGGTATCTTAGGGAACATCGCCCCTGGTGATGTTTTAGTCGTTTGTTTGACAGATATTGATTAATAAAATTTATTGTTTCAAAAAAAAAAAAAAAACATTCCAAATGACATGTTGTTCGTATAGTTTACAAAAAAAGAGAAAATTGAACTAAAATAATTTCTGATATGAATGGATCATATTTTCTGGTAACAATCAAAATCATATCTTAAACATGCATGTCCATCGCAGTAAAAAAAAAAAAAAAAAAAAAAAAAACCTTATTGAGGTGGTGTCGAACTTGAGTTTTGTACTGAACTATAAGATGTAAAAAACAGAGATAATTTTTTTTTATAGATTTTTGTCCAGAAGGACAAAATTAACAAAAAATCGGGATAGAAGAAGCGTAATTTAATAAGAGACAAAATGAATAATTATAAAGAATAAATATGGAATAAAGTAAATATGAAGTAGCAATTGTGAAACACAAAGTAACATTAACACGTAAAGTAACAATTTTAAAATAACAATTGTGATTTTTATCATTTATAATCATGAAAATGTTACTTTTGTCCTTCCAAACAAATTTATTAATTTTTTTTGTCCTTGTGGTTCCTTCCTTTTTTTTTATTTAAATAATAACTAGTTATGTTGTTTGTATTAGTTCTGCAGATTTTCAAATATCAACAAGTTTTTTTTTTTATTTTTTTTGAAAGGGAATATCAAGTTAACTCAGCTTGGATAGTCCAAAAAAAAAAAAAAAAAAAAAAACAAAAAACAAAAAACAAAAAGATATAGCTGGTAAATTGAAAGACTAATAAACATTATTACATTAATAGATAAAGTGCTTAATTAAAGGAGAGGGGATGAGAGATAATAGTTCAGACAGATATCTAAATAGAAATATTACATTATTAATTAACGTCTAATTAAAAAAGCTACAAATTATTTATTAAACTAAAAAAAACACAACTCCACAGCAGCATTATCAGTCATCAATCTCCTCGGAAGTTTGCTCCAGCCTGGAGAGGGAAAAGAAAAAGAAACGTTATAATTACCAAAGATTGCTATGCTTAATAAATAAATTAAAAAAAACTACAAATTAACACATGTTACCATTTGTTCAAGTACAGGTAAGGAAGCAGCAAAAGCCAACAAAAAACTTGCATCCATCGAGTAAACATGAATTTCTTCTATGCCAGTAAGTGCAAGACTAAACGCCAGCAACTTAATACCACACACATTAGCTGACAAAATCGCCCCAACCCCCGTCCATGTGTTATATTCTTGAATCCTTAGTTGCACAATAGACAAAAACAGAAGAATGATAGATGCAGCAAAATCAATTCCCGCTGTGATTTTGTAGCGTTGGTGAATTGGATGTTCCTTAAAACCATCTTCATTATCCAAATAAGCGTTGAGAGTGTTTAGCAAGGACATGATTATCAGCAGTATAAAGACAGAAGCGAAATTAACCCATCTACGAAATTTGCGATACCGCGCTTTTCCAGTAGCGCCGGTAGTGTCCTATCAACAGAAAAACAAAAAAAACAAAAAAAAACCAAAAAACAAAACCCACTAAGCTTTTATCTCCAAAAACAAAAACAAGACACAAAGATACTGCAAACTTTCGTTCATATATATACCATGAGCCTTGGAACTAGAAACACAGTGGCACAAGGTAAAATGAAAGCAACGACTAGCAATGCAACCATGGTGGAAACCCAAGGCGTTAAGCGATGATCTGAAAGAAAGTAAAAGATGGAAAACATGAGTACGTACTGTTTAGGAGAATAACTAAATTAATTAACAAAGAGAAACAAAAACAAAAACACAGAATCTGTAGTGAATATGCTTGGAAAAAGACTGTGGTTTTACCCATCTTTTTCTCTCAGCTAATCTTCACGACGAGGGCTTTTTTTCTTCTTGGAGTGGAACGGAATTGAATCGGAATGGAATGGAGTGGGTATAGCTGGCTCTGCCTTCAATATATAGAAAGAAGCTAGAATAATCGACGGTCCATATTTTTCTGCACTATATATCAATGTTTGCGGAGTATTTACACGTATCAACTTAGGACACAGGTACGTACTATAATAGGCAGATCAACGGTTTATAATCATTTGATTGCTGATCTACGGTCACTCACAATCTTTCCTATATTCTTTTTTTATTTTTATTTTTAAACGGATATTTTAAATTCTATTTGTGGGTAATATACAGCTATCCAAATAGTACCCAAATGATCCTCAAAAAAAAAATAAAAAAAATAGTACCCAAATGGTACGTACTAGAGACAGTTAGATCGACGATCCCATTTGAATTACTGCATTTAATCAACGGTCTCTATTACTCTTTTATGTATTAATAATTTTTTTAAAGTATTTATATTAGCCATAGCAAAATCCTGTAACTCGTTCCTAAAAACAAAATAATGTGACACACTATTCAAAATGATATATATAAGAGTTGAAGCGGATACTATCATGATCAAGTATATATAAATAAGTATATAAAAATAAGTTGTTGCTCTATTTTTCATGTATAAGGTATTTTTCATGGCGAGCTATTGATGTTGTGACGGAAGAGGCGTTGGCCATGTATAAGGTATTTTTCATGGCGAGCTATTGATGTTGCTTTAGAGTTATTTCTTAAAGAGATTCTCTCGGTATTCATCTAAAGCTAATTAGCGACGTAGAGAATATCTCATCAATTGGTTGCATTATACAAGACTGTCGTCCTCTGCAGCATGTTCTATAATGTTAAGAAATGTGATAAATAAATGTTATTATTCTGTTGAAGTTTGTGCTAGTAGTAGTAATAAAGACCGACCGGCACACTCGATCTTTCTGACAAATGAAGAACACGCGATTTACGATATTAGACATAACTAATTAATCCTACGAGAAAGGTGAAGATTTACCTTATCGGAGAGAGATGATAAAATCGACCAAGGGAGAAGCCACAATCTTCCGGATTGTATCTCATGACGATAGTAGTGACGTCGATTCTCGCCATAGAACCTCCTCGAATATCCACAAGAAAACCCTTAGGTTTTTCTTCTTCTAATGACTAAGGCAAGAAACTAATTTTTCTTCCTTTATTTGATAAGTGGCGCAGAAAGTGTTGTCTATTGTGCTAGGAGGAACTCTCTTTATATAGGAAAATAACTACAAAATAAGAGATAATTCCCAAAAAATCAATCTCTTAATTTTCATTATTTATCCAACAAATAGATAATTAATTAATTACACAAATCAGATAATCTAGAAAAATTTCTTCTCCCAATTGATCCAAAAGTGGCGCCTCACATGTCATTAAAATTTAATAGAAAATGTATTTTCTATTTTACATATTATTTACTAAATAAACAATATTGCATATTCATTAAATATACCAACTATTTAATTTATTCTCGAGGTTCCATAAAACGAGAAAACACTCGCGTGTTAGGAGCCAACCCGGGGACCATGGACATATAACCAGTATCTACAATAAATTGAATAAAATATTCATCGAACAGAATATTTCTACTCTACTCATTAATTCCGGAATTACGCCACCATAAATCCGAAACTGAACTCTATCGATTATAGATATAACTTATTCTCAAAAACGTCAAGTCGAGTTGATAAGTGTCCATTGATATAATCATTACATATAAACTAACCCTCCATAGACTATCCGTAATGAAGCGGGATTACTTCCGTAAACCTTTTTCAATACATCTTATCCTTATTTACCATCAACCCACTAGTGATCAATTAGTTCATAACCAATACGAACTCAGCCGATCGATCAGTTTCAAGGATCAACAAATAAGGGGATTGTCTTTCTACTTCCTGCAGGAAGGAAT
Organism: Gentiana macrophylla; assembly: GCA_026214975.1. Lineage (NCBI taxonomy): Eukaryota > Viridiplantae > Streptophyta > Magnoliopsida > Gentianales > Gentianaceae > Gentiana > Gentiana macrophylla. The sequence continues at coordinate 120,052,263 of CM047809.1, read as the reverse complement.
GAATTCCATATATGTGAGACACACACTTCTCACTCATTCCAGAATAGTGCAAACGTGAAAGTGATTCAGACCGCGCCTCTTAACGATCCTTAACGAACACATCAAACCCTATCCTGAAACAAGTAGGAGTATGCAATCACTTCAGGATTAAGGTTAATCCATATATGATCATCTTGTGATTTAATGAGATTTCTCAATCACCGAATTATATGAGAAATACGGATTAAATCGGTCCAGTCCTATATGACTAAATCATATATAAATGCCCCACTTAGACAACCAATGTCGATGGTCCGGATAGGACGGTCACACTATAAAGTGTTCTGGGCGCATTAATGGTGGTTTAATCAATAGACCCCATACTTTGATTACTTCACCACGGACTAACATTTCAAGCGTATCACCATACACTTAATCCTCACGTGCGTCACACACTAAGTTATATGGCTACATATGATATGACTTAGGGTTTTCAGTAGTGTATTACTTACAAGCACGAAGCAAGTAATAAGATGAGAATAAACCTGTCATTTATTAATTCTAAAAACAATTACATAAATTGTCTTTCGGGCGTTACTTCCAACAATCTCCCACTTGCCCGTAAGGACAAGCAACAATTGTCTTTCGGGCACACTATATATAACAATCTCCCACTTGCCCGTAAAGACAAGCAATGATTGTTTTTAGAGCACCACACCGAGCACCACACTCTTATTATTACTATCCACGACATTCTCCCACTTGCTCTAAAGCAGATGAGCTGAGACATATCTCCCAAATTCATACCCTTCAAGTGCTTATCAGTGACATTAGATGCCATACGACTTGGTAAACTGATCAGCTAGGTTGTCGGCTCGAGGCGATCTTTAGGACCGAAACGTCGCCTCTATGCACGGTCTGTCTGATCAGGTGGTACTTTCTCTCAATATGCTTTTGACCTATTGTGATTGCGAAGATCGTTTGCATGAGCTACTTATCAACTGTTTACATAGTAAAATGGTATCGGCTCATCGAGACCTGGAATTACTTCTCGATCCAATAAAGAACTTCTCAAGCCACACTGCCTCTTTAGCTGCTCCGAAAGCTGCTATGTATTCGACTAACAAATTCAAATAGGCAGTGCTGGATTGCTCCAGACTATGGCTCCATCACAATGAGTAAACACGGAGCCTGAGATCGATTCACGGTCATCCTTAATCCGACAAAAAATCAGAATCAGTGTAGTCAACGACACTCAGGTTCGCACCCGAATGGACAAGCATATGATTCCTCGTTCTCTCAAGATACTTGAGGATGTACTATACTGCTTTCAACTTCCGAATCCAAGACTCGACTTTTATTGACTTTTAATAATTTGACTTTCTCTATCCAAAAGAGAATTTATCCCATTTTCTCTATATCCGAAGATTGAGAGAATTATTCCGTGAGGGGTTGGGTAGGAAACCTCTCATTGAATATCGCATACTAATATGCATTTGTTATCTTAACTAATAAGATGGATGGGATACGGCCATCAACTTGTTCTCATGAATTCGACCGAATCGATTCTAAGAATATAGTCCATTTCTCTGATTCAGAGAAGCTTTGGCTCGTCAGTTCTTGACTTCAGATAACACACCCATGTTGTTTCCAACTGTTGTAGTGTTACCTTTATAGACTCTAACGTCTACTACTTTACCAATATTGATTCTCCAGTCTACAAAAGTCTCATCAATATTCTGGTCAAGCCCACACATTCCAAAACATATGACTTTTAATGACCTAGAGGTTTGCTTCAATCCATCAATGGATATAAGCATAGGCAGTCAATCTTCCATTTGCTTTTAGCTAAAACCTTTCCGTTCCGAAAGAATCTAAGCTCCATTGTACGGCAAGAAAGATTCAGGGCATCACCCCTATTAGTCTTTCGGCTTTTCATGGAGTCAAGCGATGCTGAGTGGTGAGAAAGTTTCAGGGGATCACCCCTATTGAACTATCTACTTTTCAGGGAATTACCCCTGAACCACTTGGCTTTGCCTTGAAAGTTAAACTTTCTCGGTCATTCGACTCTTTTCCACGTAGATCCAATTATTCCTATTGGGACTGAGACACTCAGGTGGTTCTACAAAAGTGTGAACAGAATAGGAGTTACCAAAACTCCATTTACAGGTATATGGCTTTAAACCAACCTCTTAATTATCAGAATCCTATACAGCTCTCCAAAGAAGACCATAGGTTATCAATCACCCCAAGCAGACTTGTAAAGACTGCATAATCACAGCGGGTCAATGGTTAGACCATACTCCCACTGGATTTGGGTGGATTGATATTCTGATCTGGTTCAGTAGCATTTATCAGTGTTATCCCCCAACAACCAATGTTGGATGTGGTCTGATTAAATCAGATAGTAACTTCTTGAGTAACTGTACTTCAATGTCTAAGGTTGTTATTTAAACATTCTTTTTGGAAAAGATATAACAGTGTAACCGTCACTATCCGATCTTAAGAATCTTATAACCAACTTTTACTCATTGTATCAAGATATTTCTCGAACAGTCACCATCTGAACGTGTATGTAAAATCTCCAGTCCTACCTTCAAGCACCGGTGCTAAATACCTCTATTTGCGGAAGTGGAGTAAATGCACTTCACTCTTTATCCACAAATTCATAAGCATCTTCTAGGTAGACTTCTCGGTATTACATAATAATGTAAACCGTTATTTTGCAACCAAAGATCTTAATTGAGTTAAGCGATTGCAATTGTAGCATATCAATAACTATACAAGACAACTGTGGTTTATCCTTTCAGTGAAATCATTTCACTCGGAGGTAGGCCGAGCATCAGTTCCAAAACTATGCTATAGCCTATATCTGAGCATGGAATACTCGTTTCTCTGGTAATATCAGAGATTCCTCCAAATATTTAGGCAAACTAATCGGCGTTTTGAGTAGTCATTTAGACAAAACGGGTTTATTACTCAAAAGCTCCCATTAGCTTGTATCCTTCATAAGACTCCGAAGGTCAATATGAACAAGCTATGATACTTCTTTAGTTCTATTAACCTTTCCTGATTGAAAGTTTACTTAGTCATTTTTCCTTTGAGATAATGTTCTTAGACTGGGAGATAAGAATCACCCTTAGCCAGTCTTCAGATCGTATCTCTAGGATGTATGCACTAATTAATAGATGCTGAAGAATCGTTTGTCTAAATAAGGAAACCATTGGTCTTAATAGTTTATGATGTGTTACTTATACCTTTTCAGCATTACTTAGTGGTTTTGACTTTATCAGACAAAAGTCCGAGTCAGAATCGTATACAAACGTCATATTCACTTTCTTTAAGGCAACTATATTATCGATGTGAAAGTGAATCCATTTGTTCCAATGAATCTAAAAACATAAATTATATTTCTTTGATATTCAAGGATTAAAATCCGAAATTTATTTCCTTATATCACTCCCACTATCTTAGCTGAAATAACTGCCCGTTGTTTACTCTTCATCATGAATGCCCAGCTACCTTGTTCTTACAAAAGAACTTTAGCTTCCGAGTCAAATTACTCGGTTAAGAAAGTTTCTAAGGATTCATTGGTTAGTGATCCGAAATCACTTTCCTTATCCTATACTTTCTTTTATTAATATTTCGGTTTAGCCTTTAACTTATTTAGTTTAGATGACTTGCACTCGTAGACATTTATTTTCCCATTCTTGGCTTTCTTTAAAAAGAAATGGCCTTGAACTAGCAGTTCATTTGAGTAGACACTACTCGTGAACTGTGGGATGTCTAGTGAGATTGATACCAAATCATTCTCGTCATCTTTGAACTAATTTTATTTTGTCTCTCACTCAGCACGAGTGACAGCAGTCACATTCTTGTCACTTAAGTTTGTAGGCTTAAGAGGAACATCCTCTTCCGAGGAATTAATTTGCATTCTCGATTATTGAGTTCAACGTTCTTGTTACTTTTCCACTTTTACGAAGTCATCATCAGTCAATTTTTCATGTTTAGCAGTTTAGATACCTTGAGATGATATGTAGTTGCGAAAATAAATTTTGACAGAAATATAAATCAAATCATACACCACAACTAATTATGATTTTAGGAATATTAAACGTGATGTCATGCATGCAGTTTATCCTACCATTCCAATGATTTAATCTCACACCTACAGTACCGCCTTAGGGTAGGTCAAAGAGGTGACGATTAAATTGAGACAATCTCTCTGAACAATTAACTGAGAATCGGACATCTCCATTTAATTGTTGATTACCTTTCTTTTTCAGCCAAGATATTTCCAACAATACCCTTTAGAGTGTGACCTACTGTTTCAGATCTCAAAGTACGCCCCGAGTAGTCGGTCAGTGACTCGACGAGTACCCAAAATCCTATCCTTTCGGAGACCAAGCCATGCATTTTGATAGCGGTGAAGGCCATCCTTAGGGGGCCGAAATCAAAGCGGCACGAGGCGTCACCATTCTCTCACTTACTTGTGTCAACAGTAGAGGCCGTGGGGTCGGTTGTCACATTTCCCGCTCCCACTCGTTATTTTGAAAATTAGGTAGTCTCTTTAGGATTTTTCAGAATTTCTTAATCATCCGAAAAACAATAAATCATGAATATTTAAATTAATCCTCCCACTAGTTCATCGGTTTCAAATACCGTCTAACTAGTGTCATTTATTCACGACTTTCCAATTTCTCGGATTTATAAATTCTTTGTGTAGACATTACACAATTAAAATTCACCAAGAATTTTATAATCCTAATATATTAGGACTTTATGAATTTTCTACCAAATCGAAAAACAATAAATCACAAATTTAAAGCTCCCACTAGTTTATCGGTTCCAAATACCGTTTAACTAGTGACACTATATTCATGATTTTCCAATTTATCAATTATTTAGAAATCTTTCGTGTAGACACTACACGATTAAAATTCCCGAAGAATTTTATAGTCCTAATTTTGTCATGATAAAATTTTAGGATCGTAGAATTTTATCTCAATAATTTGAAAACAATAAATCTTGATAAGCAATCACTATCTTATCGGTATTAAACCCTGGCTGAGCTTTAACCGAGTTCACCGACGGTGTTGGGATTGGCTAAGCCGATCCGTCCTCTTCGTTGGTTCATAAACGACGCTAACGTCGCACGTGTGCGGGTGCTGGGTTGAAAATCAGGCTAAGGTTGCCCCATTGAGCCTCAGCTCGCCGGATCACATGACCTTGCCGGACCCCCGTGGCTAACCCCGTACTTGGACTGACAATTTGAGTCGAGCCGAAGCCCTGTTGACCGCCCGAACCAATTTTCGAACCTTTTGCTCAGTTGGTGTTCCACTTTTCTGGATTTTCTAATTTTTCAATTATTAAAATTCTTTTATGTAGTCACTACATAATCTAAAATCGCAAATGATTTTTAGATCCCAAAATAAATTTACCGAGTAAATTTTATTTTATCATGTGAATTTTATATCCCGATAAAATTCCGTTCGTTTTAATTAATTTAATCAATTACCTAAATTAATCTAAATTAATTACGTCTCATATATGCCTAATTAATATCACGATTAATTATCTACATGTATGCATATGCTAGGAGTGAAATTAATGAATAAGATGCATGACATGGTTATATCACATAAATAATCACAAGAGAAAATAAATACGAAAAATAAAGCACTGAGATGGACCGTTGGTACCCCGTATCTAACCTATTTAAACTAGGAAAAAAAAATAAAGCCGCCGCATGCATGCGTGCATGTTGATCTTGAAATATTGCCTTTGATTTTTCTTTTCATCTTCGTTCTTTAGCCGTCTCTCTCTTCTTCTTTTTTTCGTCGCATGAACAATGCCGCGTCTTCTTTCCATTGAGACGGATCCGTAAGGTAAAAAAAATACCACTATGAAATTTAAATTGCAAAAAATAAATTACATATTTCCTATACTCGTATAATACTAATTATACGAGTTTACAATAGATATAATGGTAAACAAGTACCAACCACAATCCATCTCGTCAACCACAACTTATAATCACATAAATAAAAATAAAATATGCAATCTTATATGCAATTCCACTCCTAATTTAATTAATTATGCTTTCGGTATCGTAAAGTTTAACATTTCTATGATACCACATGCTAGTAGTAATAGCACCGATCGAGACACTCGATCTTTGCACAGCGGAAGCTTATGCGATTTACGATAAGAGACATAACTAATTAATCCTACGAGAAGGTTGGAGATTTACCTTATCGGAGAGAGATGATAAAATCGACCAAGGGAGAAGCCACAATCTTCCGGATTGTATCTCCTAGCGACGACTGGTGGACGTCGATTCTCGCCATAGAACCTCCTCGAATATCCACAAGAAAAACCCTAGGTTTTTCTTCTTCTAATGACTAAGGCAAGAAACTAATTTTTTCTTCCTTTATTTGATAAGTGGCGCGGAAAGTGTTGTCTATTGTGCTAGGAGGAACTCTCTTTATATAGGAAAATAACTAGTTAAGAGAGTTATCATTTTCACACAACAAAAACCTATTCCCATAAGGAAAAAATATTTTTGCTACAAAATAAGAGATAATTCCCAAAAAATCAATCTCTTAATTTTCCATTAATTATCCAACAAATAGATAATTAATTAATTACACAAATGAGATAATCTAGGAAAATTTCTTCTCCCAATTAATCCCAAAAGTGCCGTCTCACATGTCATTAAAATTTAATAGAAAATGTCTTTTCTATTTTACATATTATTTACTAAATAAACAATACTGCATATTCATTAAAAAGACCAACTATTTAATTTATTCTCGAGGTTCCGTAAAACGAGAAAACACTCGCGTGTTAGGAGCCAACCCGGGGACCATGGACATATATTCAGTAGCTACAATAAATTGAATAAAATATTCATCGAACATAATATTTCTACTCTACTCATTAATTCCGGAATTACGCCACCATAAATCCGAAACTGAACTCTATCGATTATAGATATAACTTATTCTCAAAAACGTCGAGTCGAGTTGATAAGTGTCCATTGATATAATCATTACATATAAACTAACCCTTCATAGACTATCCGTAATGAAGCGGGATTATTTCCGTAAACCTTCTTCAATACATCTTATCCTTATTTACCATCAACCCACTAGTGATCAATTAGTTCATAACCAATACGAACTCGGCCGATCGATTAGTTTCTAGGATCAACAAATAAGGGGATTGTTTTTCTACTTCCCGCAGGAAGGAATGTATTCCATATCTGTGAGACACACACTTCTCACTCATTCCAGAATTGTGCCAACGTGAAAGTGATTCGGACCGCGCCTCTTAGAGATACTTAACGAACACATCAAACCCTATCCTGAAACAAGTAGGAGTATGCAACCACTTCAGGATTAAGGTTAATCCATATATGATCATCTTGTGATTTAATGAGATTTCTCAATCACGGAATTATATGAGAAATACGGATTAAATCGGTCCAGTCCTATATGACTACATTATATATAAATGCCCCACTTAGACAACCAACGTCGACGGTATGGATAGGACGGTCACACCATAAAGTGTTCTGGGTGCATTAATGGTGGTTTAATCAATAGACCCCATACTTTGATTAACTTCACCACGGACTAACATTTCAAGAGTATCACCATAAACTTAATCCTCACGTGCGTCACACACTAAGTTATATGGCTACATATGATACGACTTAGGGTTTTCAGTAGTGTATTACTTACAAGCACGAAGCAAGTAATAAGATGAGAATAAATCTGTCATTTATTAATTCTAAAAACAATTACATAAATTGTCTTTCGAGCGTTACTTCCAACAGTTTGTTGTAGGCAGGCACTTGCCATTATCTAAGATAGCCACCTAGCTTTGTATGTGTACCAACTTGGTGTAAAAGATCATATATCATGCTCTGGGTGTATGTGCTACGGTGCTATGGAAAGCTAAAGGATTATTCTCTTTCTAGAATGTGTTTCTTTATTAAATCTATCTTGGTATCAGAGACTGGTTCGGTCTCAATGGCCATCACCAGAGCTCTGGTCAATGTAGGTATGGCTAGTGGAGTGATCGGCAGTACAATCATTGCTTCTCGGAGTGTCTAAGTCTCAGCTCAAGTGGACATTGTACTCTTTTCTCCGACGGAGTGGTCATCGGAATTCCGATTCTTGGATCTTCGGTTCTTACACTTCACTCTCTATCCGGATTCAACTTTGGAAGATATGAATCTCCGTCCATGAGAATCCGTTATAGCATGAAAAATCCACCATATCTTGGGTCAGTAAGTCCTCATTCGACCACCTCCTTACTCAGTCAACCGTTCTTTAGTAACCTGAATCAAACCAATCATTCGTGGCCATAAGTTAGAGGATCGTCTTCTAATTCATGTTCCTACCGTTAATGAGTTTATTTCAAGATTTGCTATGCTGAATCCCTCTATTAGCTCAGTAAACGAAGACTAAACGAACAAGGATTACCCACTAATGTGATCCACCCCCACAATTTTTCTAAAAGGATTCAAAAGAGAAGGAATAAATGATTCTATATTAACCTGATTCGTACCTTCTTTATAACATTTCTTAGGGGTGATTACCTTAGAGAGATAGATGATTGAACAAATGAACCTTCTTCATTTTTAATACTCATGTCAATCATTCTCTTTTCAATCAACTGCCCTACCTGGTTTTCTAGATTTCTCACTCGTGGATTGCAAACTATGGTGAGAATTCGTCATCTTTTTCATATCCTGGATAATCTGCTCTAGCTAAACATCAATGTGCTCTTCGGCGGTGGAGTCACCTATGGCGGCTGAGAGTACGGCATATAAGCATCGAGGTACTGAAATTGAGAACTTGGAGGAGTCTCCTACACATTGTTGTATGGTGCTGTGTAAGGGTTGAACTGATAATTTGGTTGTGCTACAAAACCCCATCCACCGAAATTAAAGCCTCCAAATGAGTAGGGGAAAGAGCCATCATGCCCACATAGATCCATACACTTGATTCAAGGAAAACAACAAAAACACAATCAAGGCATCTAGTCACTACCATTATCGGAGTAGATGGTGTGACCTTCAATAAAAAAACAATATAAAAAATGACATCGTTCTAAGTACTCGGACGACTACAAGATATTAATCAATTCCCTAGCAACGACACCAGAAAATTTGATGGCCAAAATGTAGAGGTCCAAACTTCACCGGCAAGGTACCAGGTCAGTTGTACTACAACGACGAGCAATGACGTATCACACGAGGAATTGATCAAGTATGAAAGTCACTTTCGTATCTAGTTTAGGTCAACAATATAGTGGAAAGAGTTTATAGCTAATAATAAACATGGTTTAATGATTATAACAATATGGAAATATAGCCAAACTATGATTAGGAAAACTACTCTCGACACTTCTACTGAATTACTAGGGGTAAGCCTTACCTGACCAACAAACTGCTGGAGTTTCCGGAATCTGAATCCGACACGAAAACCCGATTCGAATGAATCGAGTCGAGTCAGAACCCACACATATTCATCTAGATGTTGATTAGATCGATCTATTGCGGAAGCATGAATTTTGCGATCTAATTAACTAATAAACGATTAATTAATACCTTAAATAAAAGGTTACGAGATTACCCAACCGAATCGAGATGTCGTGATCTTTCGGATTGTATCTCCAAGGGACGACTGGTGGACGTCGATCCCGCATTCGAACCTCCTCGAATATGCTCCAAGAAGTTATCTTGCTGCCAAAGTTTGAATCCAAGTTCCGCCTGGCTTCAGGCATCTTAGAGACACCAGAATTGTTCCAAACTGTATCGTTGACGGAAAGATTGCGGTAATCGTTTTCTTGATGTCGGAGTTTATCATTCAATTGTCTAGGCAACAAAGATAAGGGCAAAACGGGAAATACATTAAAAATGGGAATATTCCGATGGAATATTTTTTCGATTCTACCGGAATTGGTAAGTTAAGGTTCGTGAAAAACCCCAAGGGGTAAACAATATATTTTTAAACCACGACGGGTTTAAGACTTCAATTGGCAAACCGCAAAGGGGTAAAAAGTGTTTTCCCTTTGTTTTTTTGCACGTTTTTTATTATTATGATTTGAAATTAGGTTTTGTGAGATTTAGGGTTTAATCTAAATATCACGTGCCGAACGCTTCAATTCCGGATAAGGACTCGGTATCCGGAACATGGGCGTTACAGTCATTTTTTTACGTTACTATTGGCACCACAATGAATCTATCATAACATGCATTACACTGTAGCAAGCTCTTTTATTAACAGGAACCAACTCGGTTTCCTCAAATTTGCATCATGCTTATGGAGCATGGCGAGCACTTGTACGGGAAGGTCGATCCTTGCTTCGGGTCGAATATGGACATTTGTCCGCTGCAAAGTCGAATATTAAATTTACATTCAAAGGTCGAATGTTAGTGTTGTGTCTCAAAATTATATTGATTACGGTGTCATTAACAACTTTTTTTATTTTTTATTTTTTATTTTTACAGTGATCTTATCAAATGTAATACTTTAATTATCTATTTTATTCTCTTTCACTAAACACATCCCGAATGTCTAAAAAAAAAAAAACTAAATACATCCCCTACTATTAGAAAGGCATAAAAAACGTATAGATATAATGTCACTTGATATTACCACAAAATATAACGGTACAAACTTCTTGAACTTGAAAGAGAATGGGTGCTAACCAAAATTGAAGGAGTGATATTATACTGTCTTGATTATAACATATATGTTTCATCAATTAACTAGTGAGAAGTACAAAGATTTATTTTATTTTTAATTTTGTTTGCTGCCAACACTGATATTATGTGCACACATGTGATTCTTTATGTTGAAATGTTATTATAGGAAAATACTTGTGTGCTGAGGGAATTTGAGGTGAATTGATGGATGAAAAACGATAAGAACCACACAGTTTAAATACAAAATAAAATTGTGTGGCCTGTATGATGTCACACGGTGTCTCCACACGGTGTAGAAACACCACACAAGAATCACCCGTTATTACACTAATTTATGTTCTTTTATGTCTGAGGGAGCAATCATAGTATCTTGACTATCCATGTATATATTATTGCTCCATTGGTATTCTTCGTTTTTTTTATTCTTTTGTTTTCTTCCAAAACGAGTAATATCGGTTTGTCTTGACTATTGATAATATCCGAATTATCACAAACACATTCATTAATTTTTGCGTGGACATTATATCTAATTGTGTCAAATTTCCCTGGTGAGTGTTCGGTGGTGCTTAAGAACAATAATCGATACAAAGAAGAGTGGGGGGGAGTGTTTTGGGATTATGGTTGCGTCGATGTAGCTGACTATGTACCCTCAGTTTGCGAGGGATCAAGCCAGTATAACGTAGTTCTGGTTGGAGGGATGATGCCGCTATCTATAGGGACTATAGTCGATGGTTATAAGGGCGGTGAGTAAAAGACTAGGCCATCGGACGAGCTCTGACTGAGGCGAGCTTGTGTTGTCGCGGCGCGCTCTTCACGGATAACCATTGTGTAGACTGTTGCCTAGTCAAGCAGGATTGATCCGGTGATGGATCGCAAGTTGGGCGGGCGGCGGTGTAGGCCCCAATGCATTTATGTCGGTGGATCTTTGGGTTGATCGATGCGTGATGCCTTAGCCAATGATGGAAATCACAGAGGCACGAGGCGGGCTGGATTGTATTTGGCTTGGTCCGGCTTATGAATGGACGGACTGGTTGAGCCGATGACCCTATCCGTTGTTTGGAAGGTGAGCTTGATCCGAATCCATTGGCTCCTTTATGGTCTTGGCGTATCAACTATTAATATAGAATAATACAGTTTCACATTAAATTATTATTAAAAAACGATAGAACATATTTTTACATTATTGATTATTAAATAGGACGTATATATTAATTGATATAGTCTAATTATTATGAATGATATAAACATATGTTGTGACATTTTTTTAATTGCAAAAAAGTAATAATTAAGTATTAGGCTAGTTTGTTGTGACAATATTATTGTAGATTATATGTTTTATGAGTTGAGAAGTACACAAGCATGTCTGATCAAATTGTCACATAATTTAAAAAACATAATATATTATCTAAATGCTTTAACACGTACCACTCATTGCATCCATTGTATTCATCTTAGTGACATGCAATAAATAATCAAAATAATTTTATTAATCACATTATTTTCTGTCAAATGTTGAGGATAAAAATATGTTAAAGCATATAATTGTTGAAATTTTTGACACTAGTTTGTATTCATGAGCATAAACATCAAATTTTTTACTTTTCAGCATATATTTTTATGTTTATATATATTAATATATTTACCTGGCCTATATAATGAAAGGACAAAAAAAATTATACAAAAATTACAAACCTAAAAGCTTTTAGTACCTTTCATAAGAAAAATAGCTGCCGGCCGGTAGGTTGAACAGCTGCATACTGCAACTCTGTGGTGCTAGCTGTCCATACAAGAGGTTCCTTTTGTTTTTTCTTCTGCAAAAACATGATACTCCTTTTATTTAACTCACGTGATTCTGATTTTTTTTTTATTTAATTTTTTTAGGAGTGATACTAGTATTTTTTATTTTTTATTTTGTTCAAGGGGATTCTAGTATATTGACTATCGATATATGATGGATTCTTTGATCCGTTGGGTAAGAGGTGTTGCTGACTCTAGACTATCAATACAGAGTAGTTTGGTTCCATATATAATCAATTGTAATTTATATTACTATTAATCATGATAAAAATCATATTAATTTATATGATGTCATTATTATTATTGTGTCGTTTAGTGCTGGACGACATTATCATTGTAACGATCCCACCCGAAAACTCGTCAAAAATTCCGGATTCATACTGTTCAGACATGACCCGAAGAACATATATATATATATGGGTGGCTCAACATATCGAATCTACTATCAGGGTAACACGGTGACATTACACCGCTTGAAAGTCGAATTGAAAGTCAATATTCGACTTTGCATATGTCAAAAGTCTATTTTCGACATCCGAGTAAAGCCAATAAAATGTTAAAAAAGGGTTAAACCCTAACCTTGAGGGTCCCCACTCCCCTGCCCCACGGAATAAGTGGAGATGTTAATCATGAACAGTAGGGCCGAGTCAGTGGTGCGCTTTATACCATGATACTGAAAGAAGTAGTCTCTTTACGGGATTCGAACATCCACACTCCAAATCGAACCTGAGGATGTCGCTACAACACTCTGCCTCTTTACTATTAAGTAGTACGTGAGGACAAGCGAATATAATGTTAATCAGAAGTATGTTGGTGCCTTTAACAAGCACGAAAAATATTTATTTACCTTGATCACCGGTGCCATAAGTATATTTGGCTTGTAGTATATTTATGTTTCATTCATGCATCATAGAGAGGAACATTTTACTATCAACATATATAGAAATGTATGATTGTGAGATCATGAAATTATGTATAAATTGTAGAATATAACATTAACTATGAATTATTTAATATACGCAAACCTAAAAACTAAGTTGCCATAAAATTTAAATTAACATTCAAGCATACTTACGGAAAGTTTGAATTTGTGTAATAAAATGCAGCCTGTGTAATGCTTTATAAGGGATACAGTGTGTCAGTCGTTATCAATATGTCATTTTATAGGTCAGAGCAATAAGCGATATTAGAGGTTGTATAAAAGGTTATTTGTGGTTGCATGACTATTTTAGTTTAATCTATTTATTTATTTTTATTGGGAATTTCTAATGTAGTGTATTGATGCAGTTGGACAAATGCTAAGAGAGTAAAAACTTTATATATATATAAAAAAAAAAAAAATTAAATATACCATAAGAGTAAAAGTTTTATATCAAGTTTGCCAAAAAAAAAACACGTGATATGGTTTTGGATTTTTTTTTAATTTTTCTTTTCTAATTTTTTTTTCTTCTCAAAACTGCAAAAAGGTTACTTGTTTGGTGACATTAAATAGTCTCCTTATTTGAGTTTCTCCCAATTTTTAACTTTTCACTTATGAAGTTTGTCAGCACACAAATGGCAATCTGCCAAGAGATTCCTTTTGAATTTATAGTGTATTTTGTCTGTTGACTATGCTTTATAATGGATTTTTGTATAATGTAATGATACATGCATTCATTTCAATTTTCAAATATCCATTTCGTTTATCACTTTATATTATTATCATCATTAAACCAGTTTCTAACCATCGGCAGGGTTGATACGTCAGTGGAGAGGCGATGAGGAGATGTCTGGCAAGAACATCTGGGCACGCGCGGTTTCATCTTCAATAGAATATTCCCTACGTAGGATGAAACTGTGTGATCCAGATGTTGCCACGTGTACATCTCCTAATTGAAGCCTCTCCCCAGCAGAATAATCCATCCTTAATATCACAATGTAAACACATATATATATATATATTAATGAAAAAAATTAAATTTATTAGTGATATTTTAATATCCTTAAACGTGGTCTGCACAAATACGAGATTGTCAGGACATGCAATAGACAATAGGTCCTAGGGATTGGCTTACACAAAATGACAAAAGTACATACCTAGATTAGATAAAATAAGGTATATAAATTGAGGAGTGATACATTCACTATTCATTTTAAATACGTAACACAATCAGTACCATATTTTTTTTGGTATCGATCACAACATTTCACTACTCATTTTAATCAATGGAACGACACATTCCTGAAAAAGTGCACTACATAAATATATAGTGTGTATATATTTCTCATGATGTGTACTATTTTAAAAATCTGTTTTTTTTTTCTGTTTAAAGTAAAAATAAAAATAATTGATTATCAAGTGATAAAGCCCTAAACCTCTATTCACATTTAATCTTTTCTATTTCTGGGCAAGTGCCCATACCCTAGTAGTTAATACCCGGGCATCGGTGGTTGGAAACCCGAGTTCGATTCACCTCACCCCTCCTTTCGTTTCCGGAAAAAAACATAAAAAACTTTTCTATTTCCTTTTCATTTACTATGATAAAAACAAAGTATTTTGGTAGAGTAAAAACATTGCAATTAATATATTATTATTGACAATAAAATCAAATAGTTTTCATTGATCCAATAGTTCTGGTACAGTGAGTATTTTATACTACTTCTATTCTTGGAGAGCAAGACATAGAATTAATTTAAATAACAACTGCTTTCAAAAAAAAAATTTAAATAACAACCAATTATTTATTCTTGGATAATTTCCTCAATAATTATCATTGTTGTTTTAAACTACAAAATAGTAATTAAATTTCAAACAATAAATGTATATTGGCCGGTTTGTTTGGATGTTCAAAAACAGAGTTCACTCATAGGAAATTTGAGTTTTAACAATTACTACCGCATAAATATTTAAATTAGGTAATTATGTACTTCCTGTCTTAAAATATATGAAGAATTAGAAATAATAACAGCTTTTTGAATATTTTTGAGTAACATGACAACCCAATATTTTTTTTAAGGAGAATCAGGATAAGGACGTCATTTGGAATATTTTTGAGTAACATGACAACACAATGTTTTCTTTAGGAAGAAGTACAGCTCATATAATTTTTATAGCCTTGATTTACCTAACCCGGATCGGAACCCGAGCATCTTGATTGGGCCTGAATCCAAGCCCAACAATGGATCTCGGACTTCCCTCTAGTCAGTCCGCATTCTATATAAGCCGGGCTCATCCCCAGTCCGACTGCTTGGGCTCGGTGGAGTCACCCATATTATCAGGCTGGCTAAGCTTTGAGTTGATGACTACGAGACAAAGGAAGATATGAGTCCGATTTCTTGTCAAGTCCGTTGTCCGCTTTCTTATCTTGACAGCTGTCTGGCCGACTTACACTTAATTACCCTTAATTATATGCCTTTGATGTCTTGTCATGTTTAGTTAAACCAACTTAGTCTTTGCCTATATATGGGATCACAATGTAATAGAAAAGGATCCAAGAACTAATATACACAGATTTACTCTGTAAATTTGTCGACCCACTTGTGTTCTCATTCATAAGCAATAGTCCGACCGCCTTTGTTCTTTATATCCACCACCTCTCTCCTGAGAAATCACACATAAACAGTCATATATCCTCACTTATATTACTCTTACCGCAAACCTAATATAACATACACACATACACACACACATACACACACACATAACCCGAGCATTGCACGGAGACAGATGATAATGTGATTACATTCAATTAATGTGCATAATATATACTACAAAACAAAGACTTTTCAAAACTTATTGTAATGTTAGCTATTAAAATTGTTTTATTTAATATTAGTATTCGTTTCCGGCGTCAGATAGAGTTAACAACAGACAACACAGCATGTCCAAAAGTTATACTAATGCCAATAATTGTGGTTATATTTCTACTTTTAGCATTGCACGGAAAAACGTATATTTCAAAAGAATAATTATTTTGAAAGATGAAAAAAGGATACTATTGGTATGTTTGTTACGCGGGAATAGAATTGAATGGAATAAAATAATATGAGCGAAATGGAATAAATTAATTCTATTAGTGCATTTTGAATATGCAAGATTGGAATGAAACAAATTATATAAAAGATGACACATTGAGTGATAGGTATAACAGGGTAATGAATTAAGGTTGGCTGGAGTAGGGTACGGTATGGTTCATAAAATAAGATATAGGCGAAATGGTGGGGTAGCCTACGCCATACCCCATTGCACCCTACCTCTTCTCCCACCATGCCCTACCCACCGCTACCATACCCTACCCACCACCCTATCCTACCTTACCCTACCCTATTTCACCATAACTTACCATCGACATCCTATCTACCTTACACATTACCTACTCTACTCCACTATCACCCACCCCTACCCTACATTACCTTACTTACCTATCATACCACCCTACCTTACCCACCACCCCACCCTTCTCTACGCTACCCTACCCACCACCCCACCATACTTTACTCATCACCCAACCCCACCCTACCCTATCCACCATTCCAGTCTACCTTATATTACCCACCACACTATCCTACCTTACTTTACCCACTACCCCAACCTATATATTCCACCCTACTCTATCCTACCTTACCCACCACATCACCCTACCTTACCCTACCCACCCCTACCATACCCTACCCACCATTCCACTCTACCTTTATCTTACACCACACCACCCTAATTTGGTATTGGCAAGCCAAATGTATAATAGGACAAAATCAAAATATAAAGACTTGCCCTGACATTATTGAAAAAACCTCTAGCGATACCTGTCGGAATTACTTATTGATTTTAAAACTTATATTAAATTAAACTTAAAAATAAAAATCCCTTGTATTTTATTTAAAATATTTTAGTGTGACCTTTTCAAATAAAGTAATGATAGAGGCACAACCAAATTACACAACGGGTGACACAACGCGATCTCTCACCCTTTATTTTAATAGGTGTTAATTGATTGTAATGTACACTCGTCAAAATCAAATGTGTCAGATCACGTTGTGTAATTTTGGTTGTGCCTCTATCATTGCTCTTTCAAATATGCAGAAAAAAATTTCCTATAAATTAGGAGATATTGGGATAACGGTGGTTTATAATATCCCACCAAATCTTATCATTTTCCGTTTTTTAATTAGTCTTTATCCCCTCTCTCTATAAAATACGGTAGCAGCTAAAGGGAAAAGGGAAACTTGGAAAAATATGCTCCAAAAGAATAACATCCCTGAAAATATGCTTCAAAAGTTAACATTGGAAAACTATGTCTGCGTCGGCGCATGAGCAACGCATGAGCCACGCACGACCGACGCATGAGCGACGGAGAACCGAAGGGAGCCTAGTTTTCCAATATTAACTTTTGGAGCATATTTTCAGGGATGTTATTCATTTGAAGCATATTTTTTCAAGTTTCCCAGGGAAAAAGCAGTACTCTGCACTTTTCCTCCTTTCGTCAGCCTTGCAATTGCTTTTCCAATGTTGCAATTACTTTCACGACGTAAACTATATTGATCGAGAATATAAGCAATGCGAACAATCCAACGAGTCCGTCCTCCATGCGTTATAGATTGCGAATGGGCAAAAATTGTTTGGAATAACTGTGTGCCTTAAAATGGTAAGAGACTTTTTTTTCAAGCCTCCAAAATCCAAAAGAGTGGGTGAGAGTGAACCTGGCAACGGAGCAGGGATCACCTTTTAAACCGAACAAATGGAAATATATATGGAATGAAGCGGTTTATGGTATTTGGCTGTGGTGAAATAAAATCGTACATGATAAAGACGAAGAAAGGCCACCTGTCTTTGTGTTCATATCGACTATCGTGGAGCTAGCAAAGAATTTACGACTTGCATGGGACATAGAATAAAATCTCCTTACAAATAGTGGCTTAATTTTGATTTATGAGAGTTTCACACGATTGTAACCTGGCCGCACCTCATTTTGAGGATTGGTAATAAAATGATCGTTTTTATATTTGAAAAATATATTTGTATTTATCCTCTATTACAAATGTTGAGCATTGAGTAAATAGTGGTTCGGGATACTTCTCGCTGCACACGACAATATCAATGGGTTGTCGAATCTTGAGAGAGCAACGCACTATCAATAACTTACCAGTGCAGTGGCCATTTTACTCTCTAAAGATAGCACCACAACATGCTTCGACCCAGATTTATTCTATACTTGAATCTATTATTTTCAGCACTTTAATTTATTATTACTGGTGTGTATTATTTCTGTTGGGGGAAATTGTTCATATAGTATATTTTTTAAAGTTTCTTCTCTATATGGTATTCCACAAAGCAGAGTCCATAAAAAAAATAATGCAAAAAGATTATTAATTGGAAAAGACAAAAATACCCTTCAGTAAACTGTTATAATTTTGAAAATTCAAACACGGGGCTACAGGAAAAAGGAGGGAATAATTGCATACACTATTGTTAGTGGGTCCCAGCTGTTGGGACACGTGTAGGCCACACAAGCAAAACCAGTAATATTATATGGTTTTGTGTGGCCAGAAATGAGCCACGTGACATTATATGAGTGGCTGATACCCAGGACTATATAAGTCCCTAAGGTCCTCACCAAAACCATAGTAAGATCCAAGTTGAAAACCCAAAAAATTTCCCACTCTACTTTCTCTCTCTTAAAAATATGCCTAGAAACCAAATAATTTCCTGAAGGTAAATTATTAACTTAAACTGGGTTAAACCAAATAAATACAATATTACATTATTAAATTTTACAATATTAAATTTTAGTGCTCCCGCCCACCTCTTATTTAAATTAACAATTAAATTTAATATTTTCATTAACGAAATGTTCTTCATTAATTTAGAGTGTTGGATCTATGAAACTGGTACACGTTAATGAGAACGAGATAAAAGGATTAACAATTAAATTTAATATTTTCATTAACGAAATGTTCTTATGGAATTAATTTAGATATCATGGAACTATTTGAAAATATTCATTCATTAATTTAGAGTGTTGGATCTATGAAACTGGTACACGTATATATATGAGAACGCGATAAAAGAAAAACTTATTAGAATGGTGAGTGAAATCAGTGAATAACCCTCCTTAATACTCTGAATCTGCCTGTCAAATCCTGCGTAATCCTTGAAAAATGATCAACTGGGTTTACAACAACATTTCCCATTAATGTTAATCCCTTAATGTTAACATCATGAATTAAAGATTGAAAACTGAACCTGTAATTTGATTAATAACATTCAACAATGCAGGATAATGCAATTTGTTGAAGGGACTTTTATACATGAATTTATTAAATATCTTTCCTAAAAAAAATGAGTTTTTATTTTTTTATTTTACGATATATGGGGCTATTAGGGAATATTAATTTATTTTGGATAAGGTTGTGTTCACGATACTAAATACACAAGAACTCTTGTAGAAATACTATTTAAACAAAAATCTTTTCAGAAAGTAGTAAATAAACAATTTCCCCTTTCTGTTGTCATTGTTGCAGACATTTTTTCTTCCCGTTTTGTGTTGTTTTGTTGCTTGAGAAATTTATTTTCCAACAATACCAGCCACCTACATAAGGAGGCTATTTAATACGAGATTAATGATACGGCATAACATTGCATGTGTCATCACAAGCGACATAATCAAATTTCCTGCCTTGATAAACTATGATCAAAGCAGAAGATTTAGTTGTGGCACATGTTATCAATGATATGCCGCAACATCCCCTTCGTTACAAAAATATATATAGAATTAATTGAACCGTCTGATTTGCTTTCGGATCGATCGATAATAAAATAATCACGACAATCGGATGAAGTTGACACATTATCTGTCAATATAGAATAGCAGATGACATAGTAGATTCCAAACTCCAACAAATAATGCAGATAACAAATAAGAAACATGCATAAAACTATACAAGTCAAGATGTATATTGCATGTTACGTCTGGAAGTGAAATAGGTATGAAACTTCTTGAGAGCCCGTAGTCTAACGGCTTATGATGCGAGTGACGTATGCCAGTGACGGATCCAGCAATTTTTTTCATTGGGAGCCAAATACCCAGCAATTTTTTTCAGTGGGGACCAAATTAAAAAAATAAATTAAAAAAAATGTCAAAAGTCTATTTTCGACATCCGAGTAAAGCCAATGTTAATCCGAAGTATGGTGATGCCTTTAACAAGCACGAAAATTATTTATTTACCTTGATCACCAGTGCTATAAGTGTATTTGACTTGTAGTATATTTATGTTCCATTTCATGCATCATAGAGAGGAACATTTTACTATCAACATATATAGAAATGTATGATTGTGAGAACATGAAATTAGGTATAAAGTGTAGAATATAACATTAACTGTCAATTATTTAATATACGTAAACCTAAAAGCTAAGTTGCCATAAAATTTAAATTAACATTCAAGCATACTTACGGAAAATTTGAATTTGTGTAATAAAATGCAGCCTGTGTAATGCTTTATAAGGGATACAGTGTGTCAGTCGTTATCAGTGTGTCAGTCGTTATCAGAGGTTGCATAAAAGGTTACTTGTGGCTGCATGACTATTTTAGTTTGATTAATTAATTAATTTTTATTGGGAATTTCTAATGTAGTGTATTGATGCAGTTGGACAAATGCTAAGAGAGTAAAAACTTCATATATACTAAACTAAGGTGGTAAATTTTTTTTTATTAATATACCATAGGAGTAAAAGTTTTATATACTAAACCACGATTAGTAAAGTATCATTTTCCTTTTTTCTCCCTCTCATTTTCTCTGGTTAATCACATTCTTGAAAGAGTGAGCTACTACAAATTTGTGACATGCAATGGCTAGAAGTTGTTTTTGAATAATAGATTTTTGTCATGTTGTGTTGATAAATACGTTGAAATGATATTTTCTATAGTGAGTAGTGATCGATGAAATTTCAGTTTTTCCTGTGAGTGAATAAATTATGATTTTCAATGGTTTTTTCAATAAATTGTTGATCCTCATATGTTACAGATGTTGTCAAGGATGCAAGGTATTCATAACTGAAAGTTGGTTCAGGCATTATATCGAGCACTTAGCATGAAAGTCGGTTACAAGTTGCCAAATCAGTTAGAAGCGGTTGTAACTAATTGTAGTTAGTTCTAGCTGTTGTAAACTTCTATTTAAGTCTGAATCTAGTGTACAAACATCTCAATTGAGAATTTACCAACTTAAATCAATGAAAATTTTCTTTTCCATTTTTCCCGCTTTTTATGCATTTGAAATTCTTGATGAACATTGATGAATGTTCTTAGTTTTCTTCTTTTTCAGTTTTGATTCTTAGTTCAATTTTCATCATGGTAGCAGAGCTTATTATCCGCTGCTCATTCAATTAAAACTCTTTCTAATCTAGCGGTGTGGAGCTGCAGATGGTGTGGAGCTGCAGATTTTCTTGAACTTGTAGTGTGGAGCTACAAGCGATTTCTTGATAATTTCTTTCTTGATTATTTTCTGCATTTTTTGTTCTTCAACAATGGCAGATGCACCGAATAGCGGGCCTGTTAATCCCTATTTGATTCATCCTAGTGAAAATCCGTCAGCTGTAATAGTTCAACCAGCGCTTAAAGGGGCGGAAAACTACCATTGCTAGAAGAGGGCGATTTCTATGGTGTTATCCATGAAAGGGAAGTTGAAATTCGTTGATGGTACCCTGCCTAAGCCTCCAGAAGATCATAGAAATTATGAAATATGGTGTCAATGCAACGATATGGTTTCTACTTGGTTGATAAACTCTGTAGATTCGTCTATTCATCAGAGTATTTTCTGGTTAGCCACAACAAGAGATATCTGGGTGGATCTTGATCACAGATTTGCGACTGGAAATGCTTATCGTTTATCCAATCTGCAGGAAGATATTTATGCAACAAACCAAGGTACGATGACAGTCACCCAGTATTTTACGAAATTGAAAAGTTTATGGGATCAATTACTGAATTTAAGGCATGTTCCTCCTTGCACCTGTGATGCAATGCCAATCTATAGAGAGCAAAATGAAACTGATCAGGTTATTCGATTTCTTAAGGGTTTAAATGATATGTTTAGCAATGTTAGATCTCAAGCTTTAATGGCTAAACCAATCCCAGACATTGGAACTGTGTTTAACATGGCATTACAACATGAAACTCAGTTTGTTTATTCTGAAAAACAATGATAAAACCGTTTTGAATGCTCAAACTTCTGGTTATGGCAAAGTTAATCAAGATTCTGGTTCTTTCACAAATCAAGTGAATGCTGCATATGGAAGAGGTGGAGGAAGAGGTTATGGTTATGGGAGAGGCTACAGTGGAAATACAAAGAAACCACCACAGTGTACTTATTGTGGTAGAGAAGGACACACTGTAGATAAGTGCTACAAAAAATATAGACACCCAAATAGTAACAGAGGTAGGGGCAGGGGTCAAAGCTTAGCAAATCATGTTAGTCTGGATCAAGGTTTTGTCCCTAACACAGAAAACACAGAAGAAGCACATCAAATTTGTCTTGATTCACAGTCTTCTGAAGTAATACAGTCAAATTCCAGCACCATGTCTAGATCACAATATGGACATAACTTGGCCATGCTCAGGATTGTGCAGATTGCTGATTCATCTGATGCAAATCAACCAGTAGCTCTTACTGCTAATGTTCAAACCAGTACATCCTCAGGTAATAACTGTGATTGGATAGTGGATTCAGGTGCCACAGATCATGTATCTATTCATTATCTTTGATGTTTAATGCAAAACCTGTCTCTGGTTTGACTGTAACATTACCAAATGGAGAACACACTATTGTCACACACATTGGACAAGTACAGATCAATAAGAACCTGACTCTAGACAATGTCCTTTGTGTTCCCAAGTTTGCATATAATCTTTTGTCAGTAAGGAGATTTACTGTCAATAATAAGTATTCATTGCTTTTTGGAGCTAACAATTGTATTATGCAGGAAAATGCATTGAGGAAAACGATTGGTTTAGCTAATCTTGTTCAAGGCTTGTACATTCTGAGAGCTGATGCACCTGTCACTTCTAACACAACAATTGTCTGCAATACACTGTTGTACCTGACTCCTTATTGTGGCATTATAGGCTTGGACATCCTTCTCCACAGAGATTGAATACCTTACACAAATCTATACCTGTTATTAAATCTTGTATATATAACAGTTGTCATATATGTCCTTTAGCTAAACAAAAGAGACAAAGTTTCCCTGTTAGTCACTCCATTGCCAGTAATGTTTTTGATTTGTTGCAAATAGATATATGGGGACCAAATAGACATTGTACTTATAATGGAGAATTTTACATTTTGACTATTGTAGATGATAAATCCAGATTTCGTTGGATGCACTTAATGAAAAATAAATCTGAAACCAGATCATTGGTACAAAACTTTTGCAGACTTGTCTTTACACATTTTAGTGCAAATGTTAAAAGAATAAGGACTGACAATGGACTAGAGTTCCAAATGAATGCATTTTATGCACAAAAAGGCATCATTCATGAGACATCTTATATTCACACACCACAACAAAATGATGTTGTGGAAAGAAAGCATCAACATTTGTTAAATGTTGCTAGGGCTCTTAGATTCCAATCTGGTTTGCCTATGTCTCATTGGGGACTTTGTGTTAAACATGCCACTATGTTAATTAACATCACCCTTACACCACTTTTGAATGAACAGACACCTTATTTTCTTATGTATGTCAAACATCATGTTTACACTGATTTAAGAGTCTTTGGTTGTTTAGCTTATGCAAGCACCATATCCTAAGGCAGAGGGAAATTTGACAGTAGGAGCATGAGGTGTGTTTACATAGGTCACTCTCCCACTACCAAGGGCTATAATCTGCTGGATTTACAAACCAGGGAGTTTATTATCTCTAGAGATGTGATTTTTCATGAAAATTGTTTTCCTTTTTTGACTAATCAATCATGGACTGATAATGATGAATATGTGCTACCAGTTCCATCTTTTCTCAATGAAGCATGTGATGTAATGCAGTCAGATAATGAAGATGTATCTTCCCATGTCACACCTGGAGATTCAGGAGATGCAGATTATGACACAACAGAAGAATTAGTGGAATCTAACACCGATCAACAACTCAGAAGATCAACAAGGGATAGAAGACCACCTGTACATTTACAGGATTATCAGACAAATTAACAGCTGTGGTCACTACACCTCACACTCTAGACAAAGTTCTGTGATATGATAATCTGTCAACATCCTACAAAGCCTTTGCCTGCAATATATCCAATGATAAAGAACCTAAATCCTACACAGAAGCTGCAACAGATCCAAACTGGCAAAAGGCTATGCAAGAAGAATTAGAAGCCTTGCATAAGACAAACACTTGGGTGCTAGTTCCTTTACCCAAAGGAAAGAGACCTATAGGGTGCAAATGGGTTTACAGGATCAAAAGGAAAGCTGATGGCACCATAGACAGATACAAGGCAAGGCTTGTAGCAAAAGGTTTTACTCAAACAGAGGGGATAGATTTTCTGGAAACATTCTCACTTGTAGCCAAATTATCCACCATCAGACTATTTTTAAGCTTGGCTTCTATGAATCAATGGCAATTACATCAAATGGATGTAAATACAGCTTTCTTACATGGAGATTTAGAGGAGGAGGTTTATATGAAACCACCTCCAGTGTCTTTATTTGCCAAGTAACAATCAAGTCTGCAAATTAGTGAAATCCCTCTATGGATTAAGGCAGGCAAGCAGGCAGTGGAATGCAAAACTTACTGAGGCCTTATTAGCAGCTGGTTATACTCAATCCAAGCAAGATCACTGTTTGTTCACAAGAGGACAAGGATCCACTTTCATTGCTTTTTAGTATATGTAGATGACATTGTCGTAGGGAGTTCCAACCTACAAGAAATACACGACCTCAAGGATCTTTTACACAAGGCCTTCACTATAAAAGATCTAAGAAAATTGAAATATTTCCTAGGATATGAGATTGCAAGATTAGAAGATGGCATCCTAATGAATCAAAGGAAATACTGCCTTGATTTACTCCAAGAATTTGGTTACACAGGGGCTAACCTTCTACTATTCCTATGGATCCAAAGATCAAATTAGAACCTAAAGATTCCTCATTTCTAACAGATAACAAGTATTACAGGAGCTTGGGGGGAAAAATTTTGTACTTTTAGCAACATAAGACCAGACATAGCTTATCCTGTCCAACAACTTAGCCAATTTTTGGACTCTCCAACAGACAACCATCTAGCTGCTGCACATAAGCTATTGAAATTCCTCAAAGAAGCACCAGGCCAGGGTTTGTTCTTTCCATCCAATGGTAAACCTGAACTCAAGGCCTTTAGTGATTCAGATTGGGAAGGTTGTACAACTACTAGAAGATCAGTCACTGGATATACAGTTTTCCTAGGAGATTCTTTGATTTCATGGAAGAGCAAGAAACAAACTACATCGTGAGCGCGCTTCGAGGTGAATACAGGCAATGGCTCTTCTGACATGTGAAATCTGATGGCTCATATACCTACTCAAAGATTTTCAGATTCAACATACACAAGTTGTACCTTTGTTCTGTGATAACAAAAGTGCAACTTACATTGTAGAAAATCCTGTGTTCCATGAAAGGACAAAACATATAGAAATAGATTGTCATTTCGTTCGAGAGAAATATCAACAAAAGGTTTTGGTTCCCCTACCAGTCAAGACAGAAGAAAATCTTTAGTTACAGTTGGTAAGTTCTAGCTGTTGTAAACTTCAACAAAAGGTTTTAGTTCTAGTCTGAATCTAGTGTACAAACATCTCAATTAAGAATTTACCAACTGAAATCAATGAAAAATTTCTTTTCCATTTTTCCCGCTTTTTATGCATTTGAAATTCTTGATGAACATTGATGAATGTTCTTAGTTTTCTTCTTTTTCAGTTTTGATTCTTAGTTAAATTTTCATCATCATACCCCACACGTGATATGGTTACTGGTTTTTCTTTTAATTTTTTTTCTTTTCTTTTTTGTCTTTACAAAACTGCAAAAAGGTTACTTGTTTGGTGACATTAAATAGTCTCCTTATTTGAGTTTCTCCCCATTTTTAATTTATCACTTTTGAAGATTTGTCAGCACACAAATGGCAATCTGTGAAGAGATTCCATTTGAATTTATAGCGTCTTTTGTCCGTTGAGTATGCATGTATAGTGTAATGCATGATACATGCATTCATTTCAAATATCCATTTTGTTTATCACTTTATATTATTATCATCATTAAACCTAGTTTCTAACCATCTTTAATACTAGTGGTTATGCTCACGCCCTGCAAGGCACGGCGTGCCCGTTAAAGACGTAAATATAGAAGTTGAGGATATTTTTACATTCATAGAAGAGATACAGTCATGGATTTTTTAATACAAAACCATATAGTCTAAAACATACATATGTTTAGCTACCATAAGCTACGAAAGATAGTGGAATACAATCAATGCAAGCACATATAGTTATGTATATTACTACACCATCAAACTTTATCCATGGTAAAAGATAATTGTGGTAATATACTAACTATATTTCTCCACTACATCAAAGTTTGGCTTTTAAAAATCATACAAAACAACCATTACTGCATTTTTAATACATAAACTTACACCAACTCTTAATTTCCCTTTTCCTTGTTCTCTTTTTGGTTCTTAATCTTTTTGATTGGGCTTTGAACTTCATCATCCTTATGTGGAACAGAAGCTGATTCAATCACCTTCTGTGGAGCAGCTGGTGGGATTGTTGTAGGTATAGAACTAAACATTAAAGTTCTTTTAGAATGTGGAGGTTGGGTATATGTCTCATCTTTCATCTCAATAGAATCAACAATTTCTTCAAGGACAACTTTGGTTGTGGGGCTGAAAAATTGGGTCATTTCTTTTGTTGGTTCCTGTACCACATGCTTTACTGATTGAGGATCATCTGTGTGTATCTCAATAGCTCCATAGGCAAGAATGACTTCTTCTGTGTACAGTTGCAGAACTGTGTAGTTCTTCTCAACCATAAAGTGTTAGAAAAAATACGGCAATACAATAAAAGAATGATCTCCAAGGCACGTTAAACGCTTCTTTAAAGAGATGTTTTTACGATCTCTCTCAGGATACAATGGAGTACAACTTTGGAGACACTATATGTTTATACTGATGATGCTTCTGAATGAAAAACGTTATCATACTGAATGCCGGAGTTCTCTATATATAGACTTGTTAGAATCCATCAAAATCATTTTGTAATGTATTGTAATTATTTGTGTAATATTCTGTCATTACTACCATTATTCTAGGAAGATCCGTAATTATAGCTAGTCAAAGTTGTAACCTCTAAATTGTATATATTGTAAACACCACAAATGAAATAAACATGGGAAAAACACTTTCCTACATGGTATCGGAGCTTCTTCCCTAATTTCTCTTCTTCTTCCTCCCAGTTTTATTGTCCTTCAACTTCTGCCTTTCTTTATTTTTTCCTACATGTAGTGACCATCGCGATGCAGTGACCACTGCGATTCAGTGACATTTATGTATCCAAATGTATATACAGTGACATCAATGTCACTGCATCAATTTTATTCCAAATCACACTCAAACCCGCCATCAAATTCATGTCACTACACAAAATATTTATGCCCATTTCTCCTTGTAGTATTATGAACAACATTCACAATAATAAAGATGATGTAATTAATCCATAGCAACAGCAATATTGCTGCATTGTGTATCGGATCCAATGCATCGACGATGTCGATGATCTGAATGAATGAAGATTCAAATTATACTTAGTTTATGGATGATACTTGAAATTTGATGAGTCACATACCGCTAGCTAGTTTACAAAGCAGCAACCTTTAAAAATTGTTAAAACACAACTAAAATGACATAAATGGCGGATCAAATCATCGGTCTATCAATTGTGGTTGTTCAAGGCTATGCCCATATCATCACTTTATATTTCTATAAATTATGTGTAAAAGGGTATATGTGTAACTTTACTCCTTAGGGTTTTGGTGATATTGTACTATAAATATGTGCCTTCTGTGAATAATAAAGATCATTCTTTTCCCAATTACATTGTCTTTAACATGGTATCAGAGCCACTCTAAATTAGAGATCGGTTCCGTATCTTTTTTTTTTTTATGTCTGTGCATCGATCGATTCATTCAAAAAATACAAATAAGAATATATATATATCTATATACCCACAACTTCGAACAACGTCAGCAGCATGTCTGAAGCAGACTCCGGCACCAAGGTGGTTCGCTATGAACCTTTCTCGGCGTACTACCTTCACCCTAGCGAAGGCACCGGCGCCGTCATCAGCCCGACCCTCCTGAAAGGTGATAATTATGAAGATTGGTCGCGCTCCCTTCGTAATAATTTGCGAGCCAAAAATAAGCTCGGTTTTATTGATGGCACTATCAAGATTCCGGATGAAAAATCGCCGGATTTTGAACAATGGGGTATCGTCAATTCCATGTTGGTGGCTTGGATTGTCAATACCCTCGACGTTTCGATCCGTACTACTATTCGCTATCCCGATCATGTTAAAGATTTGTGGGACGAGCTCCGTGATCGCTACTCCCTTGCTAATGGTCCCCGTATTTTCGAATTGAAATCTCAAATTGCTAACTGTAAGCAACAAAACAGGTCGGTTGCAGCCTATTACGCAGAGCTTCGACGCTTGCAGGATGAGTTGGCCGGATACTCCAAAATTCCGGCGTGTACCTGTGCTGCGGCATCTGATTACATCAAATTACAGGAACATGAATGGTTCCACCAGTTTTGTATGGGACTTGATCCCAAACGTTTTGGTAGCAGCGTTTCAGCGTTGTTAATGATGGATCCGATCCCCGCTTTGAACATCGCTTACGCGAAAATTATTTCCGAAGAACGCAAGCAGACGGTTTTCGAGGGGCGGGAATCACCTCGTGCTGATGTACTCGGCTTTGCAGCTAGCGGAAATAGGCCGGCCAAGGCTGCTGGGGACGATTCTCGTATTTGTACACATTGTGGTCGGTCCGGCCATGCTAAGGAACACTGTTTCGAGATTATCGGGTATTCCGATTGGTATACTGGCCCCACCCATGGTGGTGGCCGTGGTGGTCGTGCTGGACGTGCTCCGAATCGTGGTGGTCGGGGTGGACGCGGCGGTGGTCGCTCTTTTGCTGCTAATGTGGGAGGACAGAGCCAAGCAAACTCCTCTTATGTTGCACCTGGGGATTGTTCCACCTTGCCAACTATCACAGATGACCAATGGAATCAATTATTAAATGTTTTAAAACATGCCAAGCCTCCTGCTTCTTCTGAAAAATTATCCGGTATGTCTTATTCCGGTGATTGGCTTATTGATACGGGTGCATCAAATCATATGTCTGGTAACATTTCACTGTTTAAAAATTTACGTGATATATCGTCTTCGGTCGGTTTGCCTAATGGGCACAATGCCACTGCCACCAAAGCCGACACTATTATATTAAGTTCTGAGCTAATTTTGGATGATGTTATTTATGTCCCTGACCTCACGTGCAATTTGTTATCGGTTTCTCATTTGCTTGCCAATCGCCAATATATTGTTATTTTCACTGACAAAGGTATAAATGCAGACCATACTTGAGGAACCTGATTGGAGTGGGAGTGCGGTGTAGTGGGGTCTATTATTTTCGGCATCTCAGTTCTTCCAACATTCAAGCCAATAAAATTGATGTTTCCGATGCAAGTGTTTTGTGGCATAGGCGGATGGGTCATCCCTCTATGACAGTGGTTTCTTCTTTTCTTCGTAATAATTCTTTAGATAAACTCTGTGATGTTGACTGTTCTGTGTGTTTTATGAGTAGACAACCTCGTAATTCTTTCCCTTTGAGTACGAATAAAGCATCGGATATTTTTGATTTAATCCATTGTGATATTTGGGGTCCTTATCGAGTGACTTCCAGTTGTGATGCTCGATTTTTTCTTACTATTGTTGATGATTGTTCCCGTGCCACGTAGGTTTATTTGTTGATTGGAAAACATGATGTTGGCCACTTGATTCAGAATTTTTACGAGATGGTAGTGACTCAATTTAATAAACGAATTAAGACATTGCGCAGTGATAATGGTCAAGAATTTTTAACCTTAGGTTCCTTTTTTGAATCCAAGGGTATTTTACACCAGACGTCTATGGTTGACACTGCCCAACAAAATGGCCGCGTTGAACGTAAGCATCGCCACATCCTTAATGTTGCCCGCGCTTTACGTTTTCAAGCAAAATTGCCTACATATTTTTGGGGAGAATGTGTTCTTACTGCTGTTCACTTGATTAATTTAACCCCTACTCGTGTCCTCCATGGTAAAACCCCTTACGAATGTCTCTATGGCCGTCCTCCGTCTTATGATCATGTCCGGGTTTTTGGTTGTTTATGCTATGCTGCGGTCCGCCCTCGCAACCCGGATAAGTTTGCTTCTCGTTCCCGCCGGTGTATTTTTATTGGGTATCCATTTGGTAAAAAAGGTTGGCGTCTATATGATCTCGACTCTCACGATATTTTTGATAGTCGAGATGTCACATTTTTTGAGGATCAGTTTCCCTTTCTCGACTCCTTACCCGACCATGCCCGTACTCAATGGGAACGTTATTTTAATCAACCGCCGTTATGGGCTGATGATGATTATGATCATCGAGGATTCGGATCCCTTGGTTATGACAGGTGCTCCTTCCCCCCAACAGACCTCGGATTTACGGGGCCGTGTAGACATGGTGGATGATGCTCCGGGTGGCCTGGTCTCCTTACTTGAACAACCTTTGGGTCGCGGTCATCGCACCAGGATTCCTTCCACGAAGCTCCGCGAGTATGTTACGAATACGGTCGTTCTTCCTCCACAGACCCCACATTGCATCCGCTTCCTCCTCTCATTTCGGCTCCTCGGTAAACTCGTTGACATAGCTTGTTATGTTGCTTATAATAATTTTTCTGCACGCCACAAATGTTTTTTGACAGCTCTTACTAAAGGAAAAGAGCCGGCCACTTTTCATGAAGCTGTTCAGTTGCCTGGGTGGCGTCGGGCCATGCAAGAGGAGATTGATGCGTTAGAAAGCAATGGAACTTGGTCTTTGGAGGTTCTTCCTCCCGGTAAACGTGCCATCGGTTGTGGTTGGGTGTATAAAATTAAATACACCTCCACTGGCGACGTGGTGTTAGGAAATCTACGCGGGAACGCAGCGGAATTCAAAAATTTATTTCCTATCGACCCAAGATCGACTTCGTTTAAGCAATAAACAAACAAGTAGTAGACGGTGGTTACCTTGGTTGATCTATAAGATCGACGCTTTGACCGTCTCAAGAGAGTAGTTCGCATAGAGCGCCCAAGTGTTCGGCCTCTACCGCTAGTCCACACGAACAGCCCGCCGGAATCCCATCATGGATTGCTATTGGAAAACTCCGGTTGCTAGACCGGCCTTTTTCCCCTCTCTCCAACTCTCTATAGGATGCTCTCTCTACTTTACACAAGAACTATTAGTTCTTGGAATTGTGTTGTACAAAAGAGCTTGACACCCACCTCTTATTTATAGTGATAAGTGGCGCCAATAATAGAGTGGAAAGGAAGAAAACCCTTAACCAATAAAATAAGGAAAATATAATTGATTGATTTATCTCATTTATTATAATATCTCATATTAAATAAATCTAGGATATTGTCAATATCTTATATTGAATATTTCCAAGATATTGTCAATATCTTATATTGACTATATTTATTTTATTACCATAAATCTATTTTTTCAAAATCTATTAATATCTAATATTAATATTATGGTAATCTTATTAATTAAATTGCACAAACCAAATGTATCCAATATACAAAAAAACATGCGCCACTTTATGATCCAATTCACGTGTGTCATACACACACAAATTTTGGACATATATATTTAATTAATAATATAATACTATGATTAATTAATTTGCAAAATCCATGTATATCATATATCATTAATTTCGAAAATAATATGTATCAATATACATATTTAATTAATCATCATAATTAATATCTCGTATTTAATTTATTCATAATAAATAAATACCACAATATTAATTTACCACTATAACCTTTATAGTCTCGAGATAAACTTTCCTTATTTGGTTATCAACTATAACCACATTTTAATCCGGCTAGATGTTCATATGTGTGTGACCCGATAGGCTTTCGAATATGTTGGCCGTAGACACAAAGTGCAAATTACTTAAAATGCCCTTCATGCCTAACGATCACGGGATAGCGTCAGCAACACACCGTGACCCCAATCATCGGAAGAGTCAAATGCAATGACTACTACCTTTCATGTGAAACAGTTACCGTGTAACTTACAATCCTATCGTTGTAATAATATCCATACGGTCGTTAGTCGAGTGTCAAAACATCAACGACCGTATCTTATAATCTGGATATCATGCTCTCTCGAAGTAACACATTTACTCCCACTTTGCAAAGATTCACGAGAGTAAGACATTCCTTATAAGAAGGCCATTTCGGATATTCGATCCCAATCATAGGATACGCGATTCCTGCAGACGACCAATCATGTATACTCCGCGATGCTTTCAAGATCATACCCAATCACTACCGCATGATCGCCCCGTGGTTGTGGAAACCTCAATAGTGTCAAAGCATGACAATCCACACCGTGATGCCATGAAGACTCGGTCTTAAGGATAATTACACAACCGCCACATAGTGTGACACTTATCCGTGTAAGTGGGTCACCTAACGACGCATTCTCTAATACACGCCCACGCATACCCAAGTGTCTCTACACTTTGATAGACGAGATCTATCCCCTTTCTAAAGATGTAAGACATCTAATACGTGCTAGCCTGTTTATACTATCAATGCCTGCTTGATAGAACATCACCTAGAGACATTTAAGTATCAAACTCATTAAAGTGATTAGAGATCTCATCAACCATAATCGCCTATCATGGTTTCTCTATCATGATTTTAATACTAAGGACGTTATCATATAACAATTCATAATTGGTTCTTTAAAAGAACATATATATGACAATGTAAAAGCCATTTAATATATGTATAAACACAAAGAAATAGTAGAAATGATCCGACCCGGTCGGATCCGGTCCAACCCGATTGGGTTTAGGACACTATTTCAACAATCTCCCACTTGGCCTAAAACCAATCACTCGTACACACAAGACCAAGTTGAAACACAAGAATCTCATGCAATACTCGCAACCAAATTTCTAGCCATAAACGGATCGCTATCCGTGGGGACTCAGACTATCTTCATATCATGTTCCAAATGACCAAGTCAAAGGAACCGCCTCAACACACACACGAATCTCTGACGAGACCCTGGTCCTTGCTTCAAGCAATGATTCCACTTACTATATCAACTATATAGAAAAGGTGGAAGAACCGTGCAAGGTTCAGGAATGAACCTTCAAGATCCATGTACTGCTCCCGCTGCGCCTCCAAGGCACTACTGTGTTTTGGCCTCGTTGTAGAATTTACCAGTGACCCATATG
The DNA here is from genome assembly GCA_026214975.1 of Gentiana macrophylla. NCBI lineage: Eukaryota > Viridiplantae > Streptophyta > Magnoliopsida > Gentianales > Gentianaceae > Gentiana > Gentiana macrophylla. Next base: position 120,018,218 of record CM047809.1, on the reverse strand, counting down.
CTAGAACATTTCCACTCACTTTGTATCACTTGTTCAAAGTGATTGCAAACCAGCACAAGAGCTCCCACTCGCCTTCATAAGACTCGGGATCTATGTCTCAGATATCTACGTTTATTTAATTCCAAGTTTCAATAAACTAGAAACTTTCCTTAACTTGTTTAAGGATATTCTCGACATTTAATGATTTACTTTCATACTTGCTCATGACTATTCATGGACTATGAACATCCGGCATTACTATAAGATGGTTCCTATCGCAAAGAGCGAAGGAAACCTTCCATAAGCATCATCTTTCACCTTATCTTTAGGACGAACGTCCTAACATAGATAGATCTCGAGAACACCGGCTATCAGTATCCCCTGTCGTGATCTATGCTAAACTCTTTTAGCATCACATCTATATAAGTAAACTATAATTTAACAGAAGCTAAATCTATCACTATAGATTCTCATTTCTAAAAATCCAAGTGCTTTCCTAAAGACCTTGAACTACCAAACATTAATTGACTGTGACATGGGGTGATGATTCCTGAGAGAGATATCCAATACCTTACTCAAAAATCGTAACACGCTCCCACTATCCATATTGCACATGGGCGTATCCTTCTTTTGACTAAGTCAAACTCCTTTGATTGTCAAACAAAGAAATCATCTAGAGAAACTTGTTTGAGTCCATAAATAGATCTCGTGGGCTCACATATCATGTTATCGCTCTATGAACATTGAAATTTGTTTGCCCAACGCGTCTTCAACACTATCATATAGTCATGATAATGGGTTACAACAAGCATAGTCGAATAGGCCTGGTACCGCCGGCAAAGATAAAGACAATTACAAGGTTTACACCTCATACCCTTCGGCCGTTACTATAGCCTTATGGTAATCATATTACTATCCATGTCACCTTTCGGGACACTCCCTTAGGTAAGACAGACTAGGTTCACAACCTGGTTGTCACCGATGGAATCTAATTCGGATATTATGGCTCTAGCCATATCTCTCAATCTTGCCTTTCAAACATTCTTTCACAAGTCGTGAGATATTCATTCTTCAAGATGAACATACCGATAGCCTTTTCAGGCTTGAGATTAACCACAGACTTACAGAACTTTTGTGTGCACTGAGCAGTGTTTTACACCTCATCGCTATGTGGCGTCTGCTCATGTCCCATTGGTTGAATATATCTTTGTGGTTCTCAAAATACATTTGAGATCTAAATCTACTCCCACTGTTTCTTTTGGAAGAAACACTTCCTCTAGAAGACAGCATGTTTGGAGACAAACACATTTTGCTCATGAGACGAGTAAATAATATCTAGCGTACTTGCTAAGATATTCCACAAAGTTGCATATGCCGTACTAGGCTCCAAGCCTTCGACTTTGCCTATGACAACCTCAAATCATCTGTTAAGATAGATTTGACATTATCCTCTTCCATATCTAATATGGAATTTATTCAACCTTTATTCTTGAACTTGGTTAAGTATGAGGCACTATCCCAAAGCGGGTAAGGGATACATCGCATGGCTTTGCGTCACACCTTTATCATATAAAGTGTTATTTCCATTTTGGGAACACAATCTAATTGCGTATCCCAAAGATGGTATCCTTCAAGGGAGAATCTTATTCCCTTTCAGACGACTTCTGAAACACCCTTCAGGTATTAATTACTTCAATCCAATTGAAAATTAATTCCTAAGTAGCTCATCAATCTCATATTCGTACTAGCTCGAACTTTTCGGGCTTTCCGAATTATGCACTTCACTGAGTACACTTGACTATTTCTAAAAATAGTCGTAGAGGTTAACAAACAATTATTTGTGGCATTAATTGTCACAAGCCAATAAACATCGGTATGTTTAGGCTTTAGACAATTTTCTAGATTTTTATAACCTTTTTCATAAAAGGGTATTTTAGTCATCTTTAGATAAGATACGCATAACCCACATGATTCATAATCATATGGTTTAACATCATCAGAATGACGTTTAATTACACGCTTCTCTTCCAGAGAATCGACATCTAGAACAACTACAAATATCAAGGATAATAGCCATACAAATATTTAGTTGAGATCTCATCACATATATCAACTATATAGTGACTTCAATCTAGTATGTTAGATTCAGTGACCTTCCAACTTTATTGGAATAACATTTATTCTTTACAATTGAATATGTCTACTAAATCCAAACAAATAAGCGAAAGTATGTCCTTCATAAGAACCGAACATAATAACATTTATTTAGTTCCCTTATCGATTTCTTAGATCGAGAATATGGTAAGTATTACAACATTTGCTTCACCTTCCATATCTCGTATTTTAATCTTTCTAATTTAATCACACTCGTAAGATATCATATATCTAAGAGTTGACTTGAACTTAGATAGATTTATCTCAACAGACTTGCCTATAATAGAAACTTCAATAAGTTCTCTATTTAAGCACATGCCCTAACTTTCCTTTTTAATCCTTTAAGCACTTGTAAATATTTCTTAGTGTAGTCTTCATAAGACATAAGAAAGATCACATGAGCTATGTCTTGATTTCCTTTCATAAAGAAAATCTAAAGTTTATTAAATAGTTTATTTAACCTTTTGAATCGTATTCAAAACATTGACTATTTAATTAACCTTTAAGCAATGATAGAATTAAGTCGATACTTAAATCTTACAATTTTGAAAACAACCTTTCCAAAATTAGATGTGGTCATTCTTATCCAACGTTTGAATTAATTGTCATCGTATGACTGAATGATCATCTTGGATCGTATCCAATATATGACTAATTTGTTGAAACTTATTTCAAATGATTTAATCATATCATGAGCTTCGCTTTCATTAATAATTAAAGTCTCGAACCTTTGCATCAATTATGTAATCTCCTTGTCTCTAACTACTATAACGGGATGACTCATTTCATTGCTTATTTTAAAAGGATTAAAATTACTTAACCATATTTGAGAACGTTTCTCAAAGGGTAACAGTCATAATTTGGTTTTACTTAATCGAGAATAAAACATAAATATAAAGTTTGCTAAAACTACAACATAAAAATGAAAATAAAAGAGTGTTGTTGTTTATACACGCAAAATCAAATATGGTCTTTGGAATTATGATTTTGCTCCCACTAGTCAACTACTCCCAATTGACTTTCAAGAATTATTAATTTCTTTAGTGGAAAAGATCCCACTAAACTACCCGACCCGTTTTTTGGTCAAATTGAAAATAGCATAATAGGTAGACAACATCCCTTTGTCAATCGTATCTTATACGACTCTTGTTGTTTGACTAGTCAACTCTTTGACAATTTTCATCTTATGAAGTAGTCAAACCCTTGCCTCTAAAATCCAAACGACCCGCTTTGGGTGGTTGGTGGCGAGAGAATTCTTAGTCAAGTCATAACCCCAATATTCGTGAGATCTCATACGATCATATCTCGATAATGACGATATACCCGAGGTAGGTCAACCCCTGCTTTGGTGATGAGTTGGATCCGAACAAGGGCTCTTCACCGTCATTATAATATGGGGGAGGCAATTTCAACTTGATTCTTTTGAGGTGGAAGTATTTACGTAAATTAATTCACTTAATTAATTTTAATCATGGTCTCATCATAAATATGTCTATCTCTATAAACATACATCCTACACATTTATCTAGATCGTGCCTAGTCATGCATCTATCGTATCATATAAAATAAATACAAGCACAAAATAAATAAATGCGTAAAGTAACCGGTATGATCATGGACTTTTCCTAGAGTGCGGTTTGAATACAAACCGACGAAACCGTGGGTCACAATCTAAGGGTAGAAATGCAACCGCCAATAGGATCTTTAATGCGCCATTCTCAATGGGATCTTTATTCTTCTTCTTTCTTTGGTCTCCATATTCGCTCCATTCTTGTTACATTTAATTCTATCTAATGAAATAAATACACCCGCCGCATTAATGGGGAGCTAACGGGAATAGGATGAAATGCAGAAAATAAACTAGGTCACGCTCTTCATATGGCTCAGGACAATTTTTAAACCAACGAGAAAATTTAAATCATTCACATCTATCCTATCGGTCGAGTCCACGATCAATCGGGGTCCATATAATCATATTATATCTACTATATCTAATCCATACAATAAAATCTTATGAAAGAGATAAAATTAAAATTTAACTACTTGCGTCTTAATTAATCAATTAACATTTAATCTATTAAATAATTTTATCCAATCAATTAACTAATTAACATTTAATTAATTAAATGATTTTAATCGAAATGAAATTAACGATTAATTTTAAACCGATTTTAATTTTAATTTTAATTGATTAGAACTATTCCAAAATAAATCAAAATTAAAATTATTTATCTTTTGTTTCTTTCCTTTTGATTCGTAATCAAAGGGACGCTTTTGGCTTTCTAAACCAAATTTGGCTTAGCTGTGAACTTTCCAAAATCAAAATTTTGGAAGTGGCGCAAGCTTTTACAAATCAAATATTTGGAAAGGCCAAATAATTTTGGTTTAAGCGCGCCACTTTCCAAAATCAAAATTTTGGAAGTGGCGCAGCTAAGCGCTTTTCCCAAATTATTATTTTAATCTTGTATGGCATCCCAATGGCCAAACTATTTCAACCAGTTGGTTAGTTACATGACACAACTAAACAAAGGAGATTTTAATCACAACTATGAACTATATTGAATCACAAAATACACAAAACAAAAATTTGGAGATCCGCCGGCATTGACCGGTCAATCGATTGCCAAGCGAAGAGTTGCCCACCACACCGCCGTGGTGGTGGCGCGCTTGATCGGCCGAGCACCACCCGATCTCCTTTTTTTTTTTTTTTTCATGTATCAATTTTGCAAATCAAAAATCTTTTATCTTTTAATTACGTGATTTAAACGATAAAATTAACTACGATAATAACATGCTTATTGCTTAAGCTCAAGCTCTCTCGATACCATTTGTTAGAAATCTACGCGGAACGCAATGAATTCAAAAATTTATTTCCTATCGACCCAAGATCGACTTCGTTTAAGCAATAAACAAACAAGTAGTAGACGGTGGTTACCTTGGTTGATCTATAAGATCGACGCTTTGACCGTCTAAGGAGAGTAGTTCTGCATAGAGCCGCCCAAGTGTTCGGCCTCTACCGCTTAGTCCACACGAACACCCGCCGGAATCCCATCATGGATTGCTATTGTAAAACTCCGGTTCTTTAGACCGCCTTTTCCCCTCTCTCCAACTCTCTATATGATGCTCTCTCTACTTTACACAAGAACTATTAGTTCTTGGAATTGTGTTGTACAAAAGAGCTTGACACCCACCTCTTATTTATAGTGATAAGTGGCGCCAATAATAGAGTGGAAAGGAAGAAAACCCTTAACCAATAAAATAAGGAAAATATAATTGATTGATTTATCTCATTTATTATAATATCTCATATTAAATAAATCTAGGATATTGTCAATATCTTATATTGAATATTTCAAGATATTGTCAATATCTTATATTGACTATATTTATTTTATTACCATAAATCTATTTTTCAAAATCTATTAATATCTAATATTAATATTATGGTAATCTTATTAATTAAATTGCACAAACCAAATGTATCCAATATACAAAAAAAAAACCATGCGCCACTTTATGATCCAATTCACGTGTGTCATACACACACAAATTTTGGACATATATATTTAATTAATAATATAATACTATGATTAATTAATTTGCAAAATCCATGTATATCATATATCATTAATTTCGAAAATCATATGTATCAATATACATATTTAATTAATCATCATAATTAATATCTCGTATTTAATTTATTCATAATAAATAAATACCACAATATTAATTTACCACTATAACCTTTATAGTCTCGAGATAAACTTTCCTTATTTGGTTATCAACTATAACCACATTTTAATCGGCTAGATGTTCATATGTGTGTGACCCGATAGGCTTCGAATATGTTGGCCGTGAGACACAAAGTGCAAATTACGAAAATGCCCTTCATGCCTAACGATCACGGGATAGCGTCAGCAACACACCGTGACCCCAATCATCGGAAGAGTCAAATGCAATGACTACTACCTTTCATGTGAAACAGTTACCGTGTAACTTACAATCCTATCGTTGTAATAATATCCATACGGTCGTTAGTCGAGTGTCAAAACATCAACGACCGTATCTTATAATCTGGATATCATGTTCTCTCTCGAAGTAACACATTTACTCCCACTTTGCAAAGATTCACGAGAGTAAGACATTCCTTATAAGAAGGCCATTTCGGATATTCGATCCCAATCATAGGGATACGCGATTCTGCACGACCAATCATGTATACTCCGCGATGCTTGAAGATCATACCCAATCACTACCGCATGATCGCCCGTGGTTGTGGAAACCTCAATAGTGTCAAAGCATGACAATCCACACCGTGATGCCATGAAGACTCGGTCTTAAGGATAATTACACAACCGCCACATAGTGTGACACTTATCTCTGTGTAAGTGGGTCACCTAACGTCGCATTCTACAATACACGTCCACGCATACCCAAGTGTCTACACTTTGATAGACGAGATCTATCCTCGCCTACTAAAAGAGCGAAGACATCTAATACGTGCTAGCTTTGTTTATACTATCAATGCCTGTTTGATAGAACATCGACTAGAGACATTTAAGTATCAAACTCATTAAAGTGATTAGAGATCTCATCAACCATAATCGCCTATCATGGTTTCTCTATCACGATTTAATACTAAGGACGTTATCATATAACAATTCATAATTGGTTCTTTAAAAGAATATATATATATGACAAATGTAAAAGCCATTTAATATATGTATAAACACAAAGAAATAGTAGAAATGATCCGACCCGGTCGGATCCGGTCCAACCCGATTGGGTTTAGGACACTATTTCAACACGTGGAGCGCCTCAAAGCTCGGCTCGTTGTTCGAGGAAATCGGCAGGTTGCAGGAGTTGATTATAATGAAACGTTTGCTCCGGTCGCCAAAATGGGAACGGTTCGTGTTTTTCTATCCGTTGCAGCGGCACAGAATTGGGAATTACATCAGATGGACGTCCATAACGCGTTCTTACATGGTGATTTGGCTGAGGAGGTCTATATGCACCTTCCTCCTGGATATCGTGCTTCCTCTCCTGGCACGGTTTGTCGATTACGTAACTCCCTATATGGGTTGAAACAGGCTCCTCGACAGTGGTTTGCCAAGCTTTCGACTGCTTTGAAACATTTTGGTTTTGTCCAATCTTACGCCGACTACTCACTGTTCAGTTATAATCGGGCTGATGTTTCCCTTCACGTTCTGGTTTATGTCGATGACTTAATCATTGCTGGTTCTTCCCATGACGCCCTTGTTCGCTTCAAGCAGTATTTGAGCTCATGTTTCCATATGAAGGATTTGGGTCCTCTAAAATATTTCCTCGGCATTGAAGTGGCCCGTGGCCCCGATGGCATCTTTCTATCTCAACGCAAATATGCGTTGGACATTTTGACTGAGGCTGGCATGTTGGGTTGTAAACCCATTGATACTCCTATAGAGCAGAATCATCGCCTCGCTTCCGCTACGAGTCAGCCGTTGGCGCATCCAGATCAGTATCGTCGTCTTGTGGGGCGTCTGGTTTATTTGTCCGTTACCCGTCCTGAGTTGAGCTATTCCGTGCATACTTTGGCCCAATTTCTAAGTGATCCACAGGTGCCGCATTGGGATGCTGCGATTCGTGTTTTGCGTTTTTTGAAAGGGAGCCCCGGACAGGGAATTTTGCTACGTCATGTGGATGATTTATCCTTGACCGCTTTTTGTGATAGTGATTGGGCCGCTTGCCCCTTAACTCGGCGTTCTGTTACCGGCTACTTGGTGTTTTTGGGTCGGTCCCCTGTCTCCTGGAAGACCAAGAAACAACCTACCGTCTCTCGTTCGTCTGCCGAAGCTGAGTACCGTTCTATGGCGGCTGCCACGTGTGAGTTGAAGTGGTTGAAGTCCTTGTTGTTTTCTCTTGGTGTTTTACATCCTCGGCCGATGCGCTTGTTCTGTGATAGTCAATCAGCTCTCCATATTGCCAAGAATCCTGTCTTTCACGATCGCACCAAACATATTGAGGTCGATTGTCATTTTGTTCGTGACGAATTGTTATCCGGTAACTTGGCCACGTCTCATGTTCCTACTAGTCACCAATTGGCCGATGTTCTAACGAAGGCTCTCGGCAAGCAACAATTTCGTTTTCTTTTGGGCAAGTTGGGCATTTGTGATTTGTGACGCCCAACTGAGGCGTGTAAGAATATATATATCTATATATGTAAATTATGTGTAAAAGGGTATATGTGTAACTTTACTCCTTGGGTTTTAGTGATATTATCTACTATAAATATGCCGCTTTCATGAATAATAAAGATCATTCTTTTCCCAATTACATTGTCTTTAACACTATGAAGAAACAAGTAACAAGAACTCTGGAGCTGCTGAGTAAAACTGCAACAAGAACACAATCAAAATGGAGATCACCATGATTGATAATGTATATTGTTATTACATCAAAAGTGAGTAATCAGATTGAATCTCATATGTAGCACTTTCCAAAGTACAAAATAGAAGCTAAAAAACAGTAGATTAAAGAAGGTAATATCAAGATGCCAAAGCCATTTCACTAATCCAATAAGCTGTAACTAAACTTCCAAAACTCGAGCAGGTCCGTGTCGCTTAATTGGAGAATCAGATAAACCCTCTTTTTATCCGTATGATCACTCCCAATCTTATTTTAGACTTCTATTTTTCCTGAATCAATACACACCAAGAAAAATAGAAAAAAAACAGACAACGTCGATCAATCGATCAGTTGGGTAAATAATAAAAAGGAGAAAGATCAATAGGAATTGTTAATGAAAGATGATTAAAACCGTCTTGATGATCCATCGACTTCTATTGACGAAGGTTCGAATCTGTTGCATTCGAAAATTGAGGGAAAAAACAGATGAATTAACCAGAATTGATGATCGGAGAAGTGATGAATTAACCGGAATTGATAATCGGAGAAGCTTGATTCAAGAGCTCTTATGAATCGCCGGAGGAAACAAATAATCAACCAAGTATTACAGTCGAGAAAGTTGAAACATGAATCGTTGAAGCGAAATAGAAAACAGAAGGGTCTGGGAGGGGGAGTAATTGATAATAAGGGGTATTTCTGTAAAATTATATGGGTCTTTGTCCTTTTAAACATGGATTTTAAAGTGTGTCCTAAGTGTCTAATTAAGTTATCACAAAAAAAAAGTGTCTAATTAGAGCATTCACTATGAATGCTTTTTAGCCCCTCGGTAATAAAAATAATTCTGACAACCAAAAAGTTTAATACACAATAGCCTCAATGACCAACGTTGAAACTTCCCAAGGTGAAAAAAAAAGTGGTACAGTCCCCTCCCACCTCCACCTTTGGTGCACAAATATCAATGTTATTTTAACTAATTATTTCTTTTAAGGCTCTTTGAAAAGCATTGTATCAATATAAAATTATTATTTTGCCCTCAATACATTATCCTTCCTGCTGCCTATCGATAGGTATCAATTTCTTTCTATTTTTTATTATCAGTGAAGAAATAGGCTATTGTGGGAATTATAACAAACAGCAAGTGAAATCTTTAAAAAATAATAAAAACTTGTCAGCCCTTCCTTCCATTTTCATCAGGCCATTGCTGATGCTCTTAAGTATAAAAATGTTATGAAATAATATATTGATGGATTATCTATTATTCTGATTGATTTACGTAGATTTTGGATTAATTCAGATTATTGTGTTCACATTGTAATATCTACTATAAATACCCTCTTATACCATTGGAATAACACAAGCAATTCTCTCTTCTTCTATACTTTTATTTTCTCTTGTTCTTCCTTCAATTTTTGCTTAGTTTTATAACACGTTATCAGCACGAGACTCTACTAACGGAGCATTCCATTGGTGTCCCTTTTGGCGGTTCAGGTAAAATTTTATTATTGTTCATTACTCTTCTTGTTTTAATGGCTAACATCACCAAACAAGACTTTGTACCCCTAAACATATCGGGGGAAAATTATTTAGCATGGGCCATGGATGTGGAGATGGACTTGGTATCTATGGGTCTTGGCAAAACGATTGTCACAAATAATACTGAGACAAGCCAAGACCGTGCAAATGCCATGATATTTCTTCGTCATCATCTGGATGAGGGATTGAAACATGAGTATTTAATGGTGAAAGATCCGTATGAATTGTGGAACCATCTGAAAGAGAGGTTCGACCACTTGAAGTTGGTTGTTTTACCGAAAGCCAGGATATGATTGGCTCAACTTCATGATTGCGGATTTTAAATCACACCGAATATAATTCAAACTATATTTAAGATTACATCACAATTGAAACTATGTGGTGAAAAGGTGTGAGATGAAGACATGTTGGAAAAAACTTTTCCACTTTTCATGCCTCGAATGTGCTCTGCAGCAAACAATATCGAGAGAAAGGTTTAAGAGATATTCTGATCTCATTGCATGCCTTCTGTTGGCTGAGCAAAACAATGAGTTGTTAATGAAAAATCATGAGTCCCGTCCCACTGGAGCCAGTCCATTCCCTGAAGTGAATGCGACACAATCTTCAAATTTTGGCCGTGGTCGTGGACGTGGTCGCGGTGGAGATCGTGGTAGAGGCCGTGGTCGTGGACGCGGTCGTGGAAAATATGCGACACATCACAATGAAAATTGTGGGAAGAAACGAAGCGATCCACCAAGATCTGATCATAACAACAATGAAAAGAAAGTCCATGGTGATAAATGTTATAGATGTGGAATGGATGGACATTGGTCCAAGTCATGCCGTACGGCAAAACATCTTGTTGATCTTTATCTGGCATCTCAGAGAAAGCCAGAAAACGATGTTGAGGAAAATCTTATTGATCAGAAGATTGGTGATCTGAATTTTGATATGCCATTGATGTCACCCATTAAAGTTGCTGATTTTTTCAATGACACCGCTTGAAGGCTCCGGTTTATTGTGTCTTTTGACACATTATTTCTTTTGTCATTCTAATAAAGTTGTTTGTGCCCTTTTGCACTTTATTTTATGTCATCCCAATGAAATTGCTTTAGCAATTGTTTTAGTATTGTTTTATTTTGTCTTTGATTGAGGTTGATCTATGATGTAATATGGTGTTTTATTATTAATAAATCCAAGTGAGCATTTTGATTATCGATCATTGCCAGTTTTTCCTTCGTTATAATTTATGTTGAAAACCAAAGGATACAATGCATTTATTATTAGTACATAGACTTGATGTCACATATGTATTGATATTTTATTAAATAAAACCGCATGTAATAAAACGCTCCCCTTTATATAAAAAATAAAAAATAAAAACCAATGCGCGTCAAATTAGCGAGCCAATTATGAGTCATTTATGATCCAATATTTTTGCTGACCCACGTAATAAAGAAAAAAAAAAGGATTTGACATTTCTTTGGAGAAAAGATTTGATGTTTTTAAATTGTAATAACTAATAGATTCAATTTTTACCTTTTCCTTTTAGTGTGACTTAATTATGAACGTAGTCTTTGGCATCTATATAATAGATGAATATTTTTAGGGATATAATAGATGAATATTTAACAAATACCTTTACACTCTTTTCTTGATGTATATATATATATATATATATATATATATATATATATATATATATATATATATATATATATATATATATATATATATTAACTTATTTATTGCGGACACACCATTAAACATTATCATCATTCGTGTTAAATTGTTATTCTTCATTTATCTATATCAATTAACTCCTTTGTTTCCTTGACTAACATGTTATTGATTTTTTTTTTGAAGAAAAAAAATGGAAGCCATATTATTAATTTCTTTTTGTTGGTGTATAATACATCGGATTATACATGTCAATCTCTAGAAGTGGATGTGACTAAACTCAATATTTACGATGTGTCCGTTCCTAGAAGCGAACGTAGACAATTAGATATCCTAGATGTGTTGAGATACACAAGTTAGTTCCCGGTGTGAACATGACAGAATCTAGATAATGTATACCGATATTTAAAGATGTATCGAATCACGTCAGTCAGTTCCCTGAAGTGAACATGACACATATGAGACTGTGATTTTAAAAATCATTATAGATGGACTTGGGGTTCATCAAAAGCACTGAGGTGCTCATAGAAATGAATATGAAATTCATAGAAATAAATATGGACTCGGAGTCCATATGAAAAGGAATGATGTTCCTACGAAAGACTTAAAGTCTAAAATAAGAAAATCCAGTAAGAACATCGTGACACTACTTTAACTCGCGGAAAAGAAAGTTATTCATTGCGATAATATGCTATTGTATTGTAGCAATATTGAAGGAAGCGGTTTAAATTCAACAAAATGATTATCAAAGAATAATCATGAAACTCAATCCATTTGATCTAGTCCATTCCCAGAAGTGCTTGTCACCAGATTCATGAAAGTGGTTGAGGTCATATACATGTCTGAATTCGTGGACAAAAATCATGATTAAATGTATCCTTGGAGGATATCATCAAATTTGTCTACTTGGAGGGGAAGAATTTTCCACCAGAAGTGGAACAAAACGAAATTAAATTCTAGATGAATGATGAAAATCGATTTTCATATTGTGGTATTGGAAGACCACTGATCGCGTACTTAGCGTACGGCGAATTGATTTTCACGATGTGGCATTAAAGGGCCACTAGTCGCGTACTTGTCGTACGGCGAGATATCCGGTTGAGAATAATGAAGCTTCATATTTATAGTAAAAACAATATTATGAAACAAAAACTATATGTTACGGTCATTATGAAAAAGATCCAGATATATATGATAAATATTGTTTATCATTTTTCAAAAGTCTCAAACGCAGTAAATTGTGCGATGTGGATATTAAATTGAGACATCGGAAGAATTTAAAAAGATATAGATCTCTTGAAGAGATAATATAATTCTTCCCGATTGAGTATATCTCGTAATGTTTGTTGATACTCATATAAATGGATACACATTGACATGTAGAATCCCACATAGGGATATCACATTAAAATGTCGAATCCCACAAAGGGTTATTGCAAACTTAAGTAGATATGACTTCAGATAAAATGTTTTTCCAAGATTAGGGGGAGGAAAGTAAACTTGGAGTTTATAAATCTTGTGGAAAAACATTGTATTAACGCACATTTAATCACCGGAGGCATTTAATTACTCTAGAAGAGTGAGCATCTGCAAATGCTCTGGTTGGAATAAATGTTGCCAAAAGGTTTATCTTAGGAGGATAATGCTTGTCCTAGAAGGAAAAGTCAGAGAAGGACAGAAAAAGTCCGAGAAGGACAAAATATGATACGTATCAAATTAATGAGATAACGTTGTAAGCGTCGAAAGACCAATTGGCTCGATAATGAAAATTCCTCAGAATGGGTTATGACTATATTTATGAGAACTTCGGAAGAATAAGCATATGCTCGAGCAGAAAATATATAGTCAAAGAAGCTCCGGAAGAGCAATGGAATACTCTAGATGAGTAACGAAATCATAATTAAACCTTTGACGAGGTCAATGCTAGAAAATGACAACAAGTGTTGATAAATAATATGGGTGAAACAAATAATATGCAGTTGTCATACACACATGAGGTTGGAGAAAATGAACCTGAAGTTCACTCCCTCGTGTTACTTTCTTGCGACCCCCCGAAGAAAATGTAATGTTCTTGGAGAATCTGGAACTGCATATTGCTGATTGTTAATTATGTTCACCGCTTGGAGCGTGAGAAACCTTAATGTTCCAACAAATATAAATCTCTTAGTGTTGAGATAATGAATTAATGTTATCATTGCTTGAATTAATGAGATATGATAACAAATGCAACACTTGGTTTTATGAACGAGGTTCATAAACGAGGCAAGTATGTTTTGATATGTCGAAATCTCCGGAAGCGATTATAGTGCCTCAAGCACATGAGATGTGTGAAGCATATAAAGTGTTTGAAAGGCTGAAACACAAAGTATATAATACATGAATGGTCCCCGAAGCGGGATAATTTGTTTGATCTGAGAAAGTATGGATCCATTGTGAGACTCCTAAAGAGTTACAAAAGAGAACTGAATATGATTAATTGACTTATATTATAAAGATCCGTTACATGCACAAGAAAAGATATTTTTTGGCCCTGAAGACCAATGATTGTACTCTTTTTCCCTTTAACAAGTTTTTCCCATTGAGTTTTCTTAGTTAAAAGTTTTTAACGAGGCAATCAGTGCACTAGGGCGCATATGTCATGAATCTTTTTTCCTTGACTGGTTTTTTTTCCCACTGGGTTTTTCCAAGCAAGGTTTTTGGTACATGTCATATACGTTATAAAATCAGATCAAGCGGAAAGCACGTTGGGGACTTGTTAGTTACGCTGTTGGTGGACATTTATCGAACCCCCAAAAGGCAAGGCTTCAAAATTGGTTGTTCTTCACCAGTGGTGGTACATCGATTTCATAGTGCTGGACATAGAAAATTTTGGTCACGACATCCTCAAATCATGGCGAAATTGTAGCTATTCATGAAACAAGTCAAGAATATGTTTCGTTTGGATCATTGGCACATTATACCCAAGACACTTGTGGTTTATTCATCAAGAAAGATAAGCTGACTTGATTATATGAAGATAATGCAGGATGTATAGCTCAATTAAATGGTGGCTATGTAAATGACGATCGGATGAAACATACTTCACTAAATCTTCATAAGAAATGTGACATTAGTATTCAGCAGATAAGGTCAAGTGACAATCCAGCAGATTTATTCGCGAAGTCATTACCTACCGCTACGTTTGAGAAATTGATAAAGAAGATCGGAATGCGTCGACTTAAAGACCTGAATGTTAGTAATATCATCCGCAGCGGAAGCGATTTTAAGGATCTAGATCTATATAATACACGTAATAAAATAACTAGATCTATTCTACAAGGGGGTTGTAGAACATACCTCTTGGATCTCAAAATCCAAGTTGGAGAACCGCAATAGAAAAGAAGATGTGAAGAGCACCACGATCTTCCGTACGTGTGATCCAAGCAACTCCCGGTGGAAGGAAATCCTCGGCTCGAATCCTCCCGATATGCTACCGGAAAAATCTCCAAGATTTCCCCAATCACCCTTGGCGAAATTTCTATCTTCTCTCTAAGAGTTGATAGTGAAATTTTCATGTGTGTTAAGGCTTGGGAGAACTCTCTTTATATAGGAGAGTAAAACTTAGTTCCCAAGGATTTTATAATTAATACAAAATCAATTATGATAATCCTATTAAATAAAAGATAATACCAAAATATTCTAGAACAAATCTAGAATAATCTTTATCTTTATTTCTTACCATAAATATTTATCCAATAAATATTTTGTGCACATGTCTTATTAATCACAAGAAAACTAATTTCTTGTTTATTAAAACAATGCTTTGGCCGAAATTCTCATTGTTGACCTAGTCAACATAAATTTCGACTAACACACTAATTTTTGCCAAGATTATGAAAAATGTCTTTTTCACATATTTAATTATTTAGCCCAACTAATTTAATAGTCATTTAAACAATTAATTCACATATCGTTTTAATAAAGTCCAATAAGAACTAAATTAATATTATTAGGATTCGACGTCCGAGAATAGCTATGCTATATTGTGAGGCACGCGTCGGGGACCATGGACTAATAATCGGCGGCTCCGATAAATCAAATAAATAATTATAGAATAATTATATTCGATAAATCAATCACAGAATATGCCACCATAATCCCGTGGATCGCACTCCTCCGATTATGAGATTATATTTATCTCTCACGAGAATAATAATAAGCGTCCATTGATATAATCATTACATATGGATTAATCCTCCATAGATCGCTCATTCTAAATCGGAAATTTCGTTAACCCTTTTAGAACCTCTTATCCTTATTTACCATTAACCCCTAGTGATCAATTAGTGCACATAAGCTCGACTAGTAGCTAATTAGTCAAATGTGAACTCCCGGGATCGATCATTTTTCGTGGCTAACAAATAAGGAGGCGTCTATCTACTTCCATAAATGGAAGGAATGGATTCCGTATCCGTGATAACACGGACTACTCACTCAATCCAAAGACAATGCCAAGATGGGGTAATTCGGACCACGGACTCGGTGTAATCCTTAACCGTCAAGTCAAACCTCATAATCGATTCAAGCAGCGGTTGGATCGTGATCACCTCAGATTTAGATATATCCATAAATATGATCATCCATTGATTCGATAAGAATTCTCGATTACGGAATTATATCGTGAACTCTAATCAAATCGGTCCAAATACTATATGATATATCTATCATATATAAATGCCCCATTAGGTTCTCTCTTAACCGAAAGTCCGGATAAGACAATCACACCTATTGTGTTCGGGCGCATTAATAGCACGTTAAAGGAGAGACCCGATACTCTCGATTAACTTCACTACGGGCTAATTGTATTTTAAGTACATCTTCACTAACTCAATCCTCCCGTGTATATACCATACACTGAGTTAAGTGATTACATAAACGATATACTTAGGGTTTTCTGTAGTGTAAATACTATTGTCACATCGGTGAATATGAGAATAATAAATATGAATAATAACATCATTTCATTTATTAAATAAAACAATTACAAAATTGTCTTTCGGGCATTACACCTAACACTGAATTGATGCTTGGTTTAGGGGGAGTAAATTAAACAGATAAATATATACTTTTTTTCCTTAACTAAGATTTTTTCCCACAGGGTTTTTTTCTTAGTAAGGTTTTAATGAGGCATATCATATCTGTTGTATTTTAATAATAGATATCCAAGAGGGGGAGTTATGAAATAATATATTGATGGATTATCTATTATTCTGATTGATTTAAGTAGATTTTGGATTAATTCAGATTATTGTGTTCACATTGTAATATCTACTATAAATACCCTCTTATACCATTGGAATAACACAAGCAATTCTCTTTTCTTCTATACTTGTATTTTCTCTTGTTCTTCCTCCAATATTTTCTTAGTTTTATAACAAAAAAAAAACTAAGTGTTACTTGTCCGGACTTGTCGGATTTTCTAATATACTAGAAAAACAACAAATCATAACATTAAAGCTCCCACTAGTTTATCGGTTCCAAATACCGCCTAACCAAAGAATGCTTCATTTTATGATTTTCCAATTTTTCAATTTGAAAATCTCTCGTGTAAACACTTACACGATTCTAATGTTTCGAGAAAAATACAAATCATAAAACTCCCACTAGTTCATCGATTCCAAATATCGCCTAACTAGCAAATGATTCATGATTTTCCGATTTTTCAATTAACGATTACGTGTGTAATCACTACACACCGAAAATTCACTAGAAGAATTTCAAAGTCCGAAATCACCTTTGATCAAACTAAGTTTGTCTTCCGTTTGACACGAATGACACTAGTGACATGCCTATATGTCACTCTGGTTTTAAAAGGCTTAAGAGAAAATATCTCTTTTGAAAAATAATTTGCATTATCAATTAACTAGTTCAACGTCCTAGTTACTTTCCACTTTTTAACGAAGTCAATACTAGTCAATTATAAATTTTAAGCAATTTAGTAAGGGATATAATGTCAGTAAATAAAATGACATATATTAATTCAAGTTTAACACTACTATATTTATTTTAGGAATTGTAAACTAAAATTAAGTCTACTATACCATTCCAAGGTTTTAACCTCGCATCTCATCTGCCGCCTTAGGGTAGGTCAAAGAGATGACGGTTAAAGCGAGACAATCTCATCAATGAATAACTTGTGAGAATCGAACATCCCACGAGAATCGAACATCCCTTTATTCATTGACTACCTTCCTTTTAAGCCTAGGTATTACCAAAAATACCCATGATGAGTGTGACCTACTATATCGGATCTCTTAGGTACGCCCGAGTGTGCCGTCTTAGGATAGGTCGCTGACCCGACGAGTACCCGTAAATCCTATCCTTTCGGAGACCAAGCCATGAATGTTGATAGGGGTGAACACCATCCTGTGGGGACGAATCAAAGCGCCGCGAGGCGTCACCTTCTCTCACTTACTTGTATCTATAGTAGAGGCCGTGGGGTTGGTGTCGCCGCCCCGCTCCCACTCAATATTTTGGAAGTCGTGGTGGGTTAACTAACCACGCCTTTTTGATGTTAACATAAAAGCACATCAAATCAAGGATTCGAATGGTGTCGGTAACGTAGGCAAGCCTACCCGCCCTATTCGTTGGAACATATGTGATGATCGGACGAAATCGGGTCAAGAGAGCCATATTGAGATTAGAAGGAATCACCCCTCCGCTCTCGGTTTGGCTTAGTCTTGCCGGACCCCCGTGCATACATCACACTAGGAGGGTTAAGTCGTTTGAGCGAAGCTCAGTTGACCACCCAACCTATAGGCGAACCGTTTTTATCCAAGATTTATTTTTTTACTATCATTCAATCTCGTAGACACTACGAATTGAAAGCGTGATCTCGTTTGGGCTTTAAGGCGGTTCACCGAGAACACACACCGAAAGGCTTAACGATTTTATAACCCGTCCTCGGATCTTTAATTAGTTACTAAATTAAATTAATTACCACATATTAATAAAATTTCAACTAATTACACGAGTTTGTATACATGCCTATTTTATTACCAAAATTAAAATGCTACATGTATGCATGGAGTGGATTTATGATATGATGCATGTCATGGCAATTCGATTTTATATCTATTTTATGATCAAACACATAAAAATAAATGCGGAAAATTTAAACACCGAGATGGATCGTCAAGACTTCGTATCTAATCTATTAGAAAATAAAAACAACCAAAACCCTAACTAGGGTTTACTACTTTCTAACTAAATCTGCAGCTGTTCGAACTCTTCGACGATCGGCATACCAAACGAACTCGGATCGGGACGAAACTTTCCAGATCATATCTTCACTCCTTGAACTTCAATATGGACGGTTGGATCGGTGCTTTGACTTACCAATTTTCTCCAGTAAACCGCCAAACTTGCTGCTGAATCTGACTTTGACTGCACTGCATCAAGGACTTCCTGAGGCAGATCGGGAATCGAGATGAATCCCGATCGACCTGAAATTTTTATGGTACGTCCAAAACTCCAAGTTGATCAATCTGAACGGTCGGATTTGCGTTTCAACGGTCCAAACTCTCCCAGAAAATCGAGGAAGTCACAGGTAGTGTTTCTGTGAATCCTGCGTTTTTCTGTTACAGCAGCCTCTTCGCAGCATCAAACGGATATTGAAACGGACTCTGATCGACGCAAAAATTTGTGGAGTTGATCATCATCTTCTAATATTGATTCTGACCGGAGGGATCTTCGTTTCAACGGTTCGATCAACGGGAAAAGAAAAAATACTAAACAGCTACTAACTAGATCTATTTGCTGGAAATTAAACTTGCAATAAAGATAAATTACATAATTTTCTATACTCATATGTAACGAATTTTCATCGTTCATATGAGTGTCTAATAGATCTAACGGGTAAACAACGCCAACCCCAATCCATCTCTTCAACCACAACAATCGCAACAACATAAAAAAATATGTAAACATGCATCGCCAAAATTTAAAATAAAAGCTACATGTTTTCCACTCTCCTGATCTAATATTTTATACGAATAAATATAGATCTCTGGCGGCGATCGATACTACTTGTTAGTAATATCATCCGCAGCGGAAGCGATTTTAAGGATCTAGATCTATATAATACACGTAATAAAATAACTAGATCTATTCTACAGGGGTTGTAGAACATACCTCTTGGATCTCAAAATCCAAGTTGGAGAACCGCAATAGAAAAGAAGATGTGAAGAGCACCACGATCTTCCGTGACGTGTGATCCAAGCAACTCCCGGTGGAAGGAAATCCTCGCTCGAATCCTCCCGATATGCTACCGGAAAAATCTCCAAGATTTTTCCCCAATCACCCTTGGCCGAAATTTCTATCTTCTCTCTAAGAGTTGATAGTCGAAATTTTCATGTGTGTTAAGGCTTTGGGAGAACTCTCTTTATATATGAGAGTAAAACTTAAGTTCCCAAGGATTTTATAATTAATACAAAATCAATTATGATAATCCTATTAAATAAAAGATAATCCCAAAATATTCTAGAACAAATCTAGAATAATCTTTATCTTTATTTCTTACCATAAATATTTATCCAATAAATATTTTACAGACATGTCTTATTAATCACAAGAAAACTAATTTCTTGTTTATTAAAACAATGCTTTGGCGAAATTCTCATTGTTGACCTAGTCAACATAAATTTCGACTAACACACTAATTTTTGCCAAGACATTAAAAATGCTTTTTTCACATATTTAATTATTTAGCCCAACTAATTTAATAGTCCACTAAACAATTAATTCACATATCGTTTTAATAAAGTCCAATAAGAACTAAATTAATATTATTAGGATTCGACGTCCGAGAATAGCTATGCTTATATTAGGAGGCACGTGGGACTATGGACTAATAATCATCGACTCCGATAAATCAAATAAATAATTATAGAATAATTATATTCGATAAATCAATCACAGAATATGCCACCATAATCCCGTGATCGCACTCCTCCGATTATGAGATTATATTTATCTCCTCACGAGAATAATAATAAGCGCCCATTGATATAATCATTACATATGGATTAATCCTCCATAGATCGCTCATTCTAAATCGGAAATTTCCGTTAACCCTTTTAGAACCTCTTATCCTTATTTACCATTAACCCCTAGTGATCAATTAGTGCACATAATCGACTAGTAGCTAATTAGTCAAATGTGAACTCCCGGATCGATCATTTTCTTAGGGCTAACAAATAAAGGAATCGTTTCATCTACTTCCATAAATGGAAGGAATGGATTCCGATCTGTGATAACACGTACTACTCACTCAATCCAAAGACAATGCCAAGATGGGGTAATTCGGACCACAGACTCGGTGTAATCCTTAACCGCCAAGTCAAACCTCATATCGATTCAAGCAGCTTGATCGTGATCACCTCAGATTAAGATATATCCATAAATATGATCATCCATTGATTCGATAAGAATTCTCGATTACGGAATTATATCGTGAACTCTAATCAAATCGGTCCAAATTTCTATATGATATATCTATCATATATAAATGCCCCATTAGGTTCTCTTAACCGAAAGTCCGGATAAGACAATCACACCTATTGTGTTCTCGGGCGCATTAATAGCACGTTAAAGGAGAGACCCGATACTCGATTAACTTCACTACGGGCTAATTGTATTTTAAGTACATCTTCACTAACTCAATCCTCCCGTGTATATACCATACACCGAAAGTTAAGTGATTACATAAACGATATACTTAGGTTTTTTCAGAAGTGTAAATACTATTGTCACATCGGTGAATATGAGAATAATAAATATGAATAATAACATCATTTCATTTATTAAATAAAACAATTACAAAATTGTCTTTCGGCATTACACCTAACAATCTCCCACTTGCACGAAAGCATGTGATTAATTGTTTTAGAGCACACCCTATTATTTAAAACTACAAAGAAACTACATCTCCCACTTGCTCTAAAGCAATGGATACTCATCCCGTATTTTAGTACCCACAAAACTTATCATAACCATTTCGATTCCAAAGTACACTCCGAGTATGCCGTCAGTAGGATAGGTCGCTGACTCGGGAGCACCTATATCCGAATGTCACGGGTCTTAATGATCGGGTCAAGTTGTCGGCTCGAGGCGATCCGTAGAATCAAACGTCGCCGGTCCATCTAATCATGTGGTACTTTCCCAATATGCTCTTGAACTCAAGTGATTTCAGAAATCCTTATAAGCTACCCCTTCATCGTTTGCACAATGATGTGGTATCGGCTTTCCAAATCTAGAATCACTCCCAGATATGAAAAGGAAATCCTTAAGCTATATCGCCTCTCTAGCTACTACAAAAGCCGCTAATCACCCAACTAGTTAAAGTCGAGTTGGCGCTTCGGATTCTTCCAGGCAATAGCTTCAACACAAGAGTAAACACCGAGACCGAGATCGACTTAACAATCATCCTTAATCGACACAAAGTCGAACCAAAGTGTATTCTCACATATCCAAGTTCACAATTGAATATGCCCGCATATTATTCCTCGCTCTCTCAAGATACTAAAGGACATGCTAAACTTGCTTTGTTAATCGCCGAATGTAAGATTCGATCAAAATTGACGCTCAACAACCCGACCATCTCTTGTCACAAAGAGAATCCATCCCATTTCTCTTTATCCGAAGATTTTAGAGAGTCATTCCCGAGGCATAGGGTAGAACTTCCTCGTTGAATGTTGCATACATAGATGCATCATCTTAACCAATAAGATGGATGGGAAACCAAAGGATCGATTCTAATGAATTCGACCGAGTCAAACTCGTAGAATGTTGTCCAAATCTCTCATTACAGAGAATTGTGGCATTGTCGATTTCGACTTCAGATAACACACCCATGTTGATTCCAACGTGCAAAGGTTATCCTTCACAAACACTAATATATATGTATATATTCACTAATCTTGTACTAAAAATTGATATCCAGACTTCAAAAGACTTATCAATATTCTGGTCAAATCCATATATTATAGAAATATATGACTTCCAATGACCAAGAGGTTTGCTTTTATCCACAAAGGACATAAGCCTTGACAGTCATCTTGTCATAAGTTCATAAGGCAATACCCTTCTGTTCCGAATGAATCCAGATTCCGTTTGTTTGGCAAGAAAATCTCAGGGAAATCACCCCTATTTTCTGCTTTTGAACGAAATCATGCAATACTAAGTGGTAAGAGAGTCCAACGCCCGATTAACTCTCTACTTCAGGAATTACCCCTAGACCACTCAAGCTTTGCTCGAAAGATAAACTTTCGATGCATTCTACTCTCTTCCATGTAGATCCAATTACTCCCACTCGGGCCCGAGACGCCAGTGGTTCTACAAGAGTATGAAAGAAATCGAGCATCGAACTCCATTCACAGTGGTTATGGCTATTAAACCAACCTCTATTATCGTAATCCTATCACGCTCACAAAAGAGCCATAGGTCATCAATCGATCCTCAGACTACAAAGTCCGCAGAAACTGTAATGGGTAATGGATAAACCATACTCCCAATACTTACTGGATGGATCGAAATTCTGATCTAGTTTAGTAGTATTTAGTGTTATCACCAACAACCGATGTTGGATGTGGTCTGATTTTAATCAGTTAGTAACTACCTTGAGTAAACGTACTTCAAGGTTCAAGGTTTTACTGTTCATGGATTCTATCGTAAAAGGATGCAACAAAGATAATCGCCCCTTCCCGATGTCAAGAATCTGATAACGACCCTTTTTCTCAATGCTACAAGATATATAACGATTGGTCACTCACCGAACGTGTACGCGAAATTCCCAGTCAAACCATCAAGCATCATGTGCTAAATGCTTATATTGACGGAATTTGGGTGAACCGAATCCACTCATTATCCGTTAATTCCAAAGCACATTCTAGGTAGACTTCTCGGTTCTACACTTCAATGTAAACCGTTATTTCACTTCCAATATCTTTATTGAGTTAAGCAAAGGTATTGTGGCACATCTACAACTATGTAAAGGCAATTCGTTGGTTTCTTCCTTAGTGAAAGCATTTCACTATGAGCGCATCGAGCATCACCCCTGTGACTATGTGATGGCCCATTTCGAGTATAGAATACTCCATCTCCGACAAAATCAGAGACACCTTTGAATATTTTGGATAAACTTACCGGAGTGTTTGAGTAGTTGTCGACTGTAAGTCACTACTCATAAGCCCCTACTAGCTTGTATCTTTCATCAAACCCGAAGGTCGTCATGAACAAGCTATGTTACTTCTTTATAACCATTATCCTTTCCCGATTGAAAGGAAAATTAGTCATTGAACCTTTAAGACAATCTAACCAGATCGGGAGAAAGGAATCACCTCGAACCAGCCTTCGTGTCTTGTCTTTTAGGGACTATGCACTAATCGTGGAATATGAAGAAGTGTTTATCTAAATATAGAAACAAATTGCTTTTAATAGTTGTTAAGATGTGTTTTATATACTTATTTCAAAGTTAGCTTGTAAGTGGTTTTGACTTTATCAAACAAAAGTCCGAGTCTTGGATTCAGACTACGAATGGTATATTCACTTGCTATACGACAAACAAATTATCGAATAGAAGGTAAATCCATTCGCTCCAACGAATCTTAAACCGAAAATAAATTTTCCGCGATATCCAAGGATTGAATCCGAGATTCATTTCCTCATATCACTCCCACTATTTATAGCTAAAATTACCGCCCGTTGTCTAGTCTATTAATCGTTAATGCATAACTATCTTGTTCTTCCAAAGAACATAGTCTACGAGAAAATCACCAAGGATTCATAGGTTGGTGATCCAAATCACTATCCTTATCCTATGGTTTTCGGTTTATTAATTTTCGGTTTAGCCTTAAAATCAACTCGCTTTTAGATGACTAACACTCTTAGACATACTCTCCCATTCTTGACTTTCCGTAAATGGAAACAGATTTTGAACTAGCAATTCGTGTGAGTAGACACTACTCTTGAACCGTGGGATGTCTATTTCGAGTGTTACTTGTCCGACTTGTCGGATTTTCTAATATACTAGAAAAACAACAAATCATAACATTAAAGCTCCCACTAGTTTATCGGTTCCAAATACCGCCTAACCAAAGAATGCTTCATATTATGATTTTCCAATTTTTCAATTTGAAAATCTCTCGTGTAAACACTTACACGCTTCTAATGTTTCAGTAAAAATACAAATCATAAAACTCCCACTAGTTCATCGATTCCAAATATCGTCTAACTAGCAACAGTTCATGATTTTCCGATTTTTCAATTAGAACGGTTACGTGTGTAGTCACTACACACTGAAAATTCACTAGAAGAATTTCAAAGTCCGAAATCACCTTTGATCAAACTAAGTTTGTCTTCCGTTTGACACGAATGACACTAGTGACATGCCTATATGTCACTCTGGTTTTTAAAAGGCTTAAGAGAAAATATCTCTTTTGAAAAATAATTTGCATTATCAATTAACTAGTTCAACGTCCTAGTTACTTTCCACTTTTTAACGAAGTCAATACTAGTCAATTATAAATTTTAAGCAATTTAGTAAAGGATATAATGTCAGTAAATAAAATGACATATATTAATTCAAGTTTAACACTACTATATTTATTTTAGGAATTGTAAACTAAAATTAAGTCTACTATACCATTCAAGGTTTTAACCTCGCATCTCGCCGCCTTAGGTAGGTCAAAGAGATGACGGTTAAAGCGAGACAATCTCATCAATGAATAACTTGTGAGAATCGAACATCCCACGAGAATCGAACATCCCTTTATTCATTGACTACCTTCCTTTTAAGCCTAGGTATTACCAAAAATACCCATGATGAGTGTGACCTACTATATCGGATCTCTTAGGTACGCCCGAGTGTGTGCCGCTTAGGATAGGTCAGTGACCCGACGAGTACCCGTAAATCCTATCCTTTCGGAGACCAAGCCATGAATGTTGATAGGGTGAACACCATCCTTAGGGGACGAATCAAAGCGCGCCGCGAGGCGCCACCCTTCTCTCACTTACTTGTATCTATAGTAGAGGCCGTGGGGTTACTGCCGCCCCGCTCCCACTCAATATTTTGGAAGTCGTGGTGGGTTAACTAACCACGTCTTTTGATGTTAACATAAAAGCACATCAAATCAAGGATTCCGAATGGTGTCGGTAACGAGGCAAGCCTACCCGCCCTATTCGTTGGAACATATGTGATACCGGACTAAATCGGGTCAAGAGAGCCATATTGAGATTAGAAGGAATCACCCCTCCGCCTCGGTTTGGCTTAGTCTTGCCGGACCCCGTGCATACATCACACTAGGAGGGTTAAGTCGCTTGAGCGAAGCTCGATTGACCACCCAACCTATAGGCGAACCGCTTTTATCCAAGATTTATTGTTTTACCATCATTCAATCTCGTAGACACTACGAATTGAAAACGTGATCTCGTTTGGGCTTTAAGGCGGTTCACCGAGAACACACACCGAAAGGCTTAACGATTTCATAACCCGCCCTCGGATCTTTAATTAGTTACTAAATTAAATTAATTACCACATATTAATAAAATTTCAACTAATTACACGAGTTTGTATACATGCCTATTTTAATTACCAAAATTAAAATGCTACATGTATGCATGGAGTGGATTTATGATATGATGCATGTCATGGCAATTCCGATTTTATATCTATTTTATGATCAAACACATAAAAATAAATGCGGAAAATTTAAACACCGAGATGGATCGTTTGGCACTTCGCATCTAATCTATTAGAAAATAAAAAACAACCAAAACCCTAACTAGGGTTTACTACTTTCTAACTAAATCTGCAGCTGTTCGAACTCTTCGACGATCGGCATACCAAACGAACTCGGATCGGGACGAAACTTTCCAGATCATATCTTCACTCCTTGAACTTCAATATGGACGGTTGGATCGGTGCTTTGACTTACCAATTTTCTCCAGTAAACCGCCAAACTTGCTGCTGAATCTGACTTTGACTGCACTGCATCAAGGACTTCCTGAGGCAGATCGGGAATCGAGATGAATCGATCGACCTGAAATTTTTATGGTACGTCCAAAACTCCAAGTTGATCAATCTGAACGGTCGGATTTGCGTTTCAACGGTCCAAACTCTCCCAGAAAATCGAGGAAGTCACAGGTAGTGTTTCTGTGAATCCTGCGTTTTTCTGTTACAGCAGCCTCTTCGCAGCATCAAACGGATATTGAAACGGACTCTGATCGACGCAAAAATTTGTGGAGTTGATCATCATCTTCTAATATTGATTCTGACCGGAGGGATCTTCGTTTCAACGGTTCGATCAACGGGAAAAGAAAAAATACTAAACAGCTACTAACTAGATCTATTTGCTGGAAATTAAACTTGCAATAAAGATAAATTACATAATTTCCTATACTCATATGAACGAATTTTCATCGTTCATATGAGTGTACAATAGATCTAACGGGTAAACAATGCCAACCCCAATCCATCTCTTCAACCACAACAATCGCAACAACATAAAAAAAATATGTAAACATGCATCGCCAAAATTTAAAATAAAAGCTACATGTTTTCCACTTCTAGATCTAATATTTTATACGAATAAATATAGATCCCCTTGGCGATCGATACCATGTTAGTAATATCATCCGCAATGGAGCGATTTTAAGGATCTAGATCTATATAATACACGTAATAAAATAATCAGATCTATTCTACAAGGGGTTGTAGAACATACCTCTTGGATCTCAAAATCCAAGTTGGAGAACCGCAATAGAAAAGAAGATGTGAAGAGCACCACGATCTTTCCGTGACGTGTGATCCAAGCAACTCCGGTGGAAGGAAATTCTCGGCTCGAATCCTCCCGATATGCTACCCGAAAATCTCCAAGATTTTTCCCAATCACCCTTGGCCTAAATTTCTATCTTCTCTCTAAGAGTTGATAGTCGAAATTTTCATGTGTGTTAAGGAGGCTTATAACTCTCTTTATATGTGAGAGAGTAAAAACTAAGCCCCAAGGATTTTATAATTAATACAAAATCAATTATGATAATCCTATTAAATAAAAGATAATCCCAAAATATTCTAGAACAAATCTAGAATAATCTTTATCTTTATTTCTTACCATAAATATTTATCCAATAAATATTTTCACAAGACATGTCTTATTAATCACAAGAAAACTAATTTCTTGTTTATTAAAACAATGCTTTGGCGAAATTCTCATTGTTGACCTAGTCAACATAAATTTCGACTAACACACTAATTTTTACAAGATTATGAAAAATGCCTTTTTTCACATATTTAATTATTTAGCCCAACTAATTTAATAATCCACTAAACAATTAATTCACATATCGCTTTAATAAAGTCCAATAAGAACTAAATTAATATTATTAGGATTCGACGTCCGAGAATATTATATGCTATATTGTGAAAGCACGCGTCGGGGATTATGGACTAATAATAATCAATCCCGATAAATCAAATAAATAATTATAGAATAATTATATTCGATAAATCAATCACAGAATATGCCACCATAATCCCGTGATCGCACTCCTCCGATTATGAGATTATATTTATCTCCTCACGAGAATAATAATAAGCGCCCATTGATATAATCATTACATATGGATTAATCCTCCATAGACTCGCTCATTCTAAATCGGGAAATTTCCGTTAACCCTTTTAGAACCTCTTATCCTTATTTACCATTAACCCCCTAGTGATCAATTAGTGCACATAATCGACTAGTAGCTAATTAGTCAAATGTGAACTCCCGGATCGATCATTTTCAGTGGCTAACAAATAAGTGGAATCGTTTCATCTACTTCCATAAATGGAAGGAATGGATTCCAGATTCGTGATAACACGGACTACTCACTCAATCCAAAGACAATGCCAAGATGGGGTAATTCGCACTACGCATCACTGTAATCCTTAACCGCCAAGTCAAACCTCATACCGATTCAAGCGTTTGATCGTGATCACCTCAGATTTAGATATATCCATAAATATGATCATCCATTGATTCGATAAGAATTCTCGACACGGAATTATATCGTGAACTCTAATCAAATCGGTCCAATTTTATATGATATATCTATCATATATAAATGCCCCATTAGGTTCTCTTAACCGAAAGTCCGGATAAGACAATCACACCTATTGTGTTTCAGGCGCATTAATAGCACGTTAAAGGAGAGACCCGATACTTTCG
This sequence comes from Gentiana macrophylla, assembly GCA_026214975.1. Taxonomy (NCBI): domain Eukaryota; kingdom Viridiplantae; phylum Streptophyta; class Magnoliopsida; order Gentianales; family Gentianaceae; genus Gentiana; species Gentiana macrophylla. The sequence continues at coordinate 119,989,263 of CM047809.1, read as the reverse complement.
ATTAACTTCACTACGGGCTAATTGTATTTTAAGTACATCTTCACTAACTCAATCCTCCCGTGTATATACCATACACCGAGTTAAGTGATTACATAAACGATATACTTAGGGTTTTCAGTAGTGTAAATACTATTGTCACATCGGTGAATATGAGAATAATAAATATGAATAATAACATCATTTCATTTATTAAATAAAACAATTACAAAATTGTCTTTCGGGCATTACACCTAACATCGAATTGATGCTTGGTTTAGGAGTAAATTAAACAGATAAATATACTTTTTTTCCTTAACTAAGATTTTTCACACGGTTTTTTTTCTTAGTAAGGTTTTAATTATGATATCATATCTCATTTGTATTTTAATAATAGATATCCAAGAGGGAGTTATGAAATAATATATTGATGGATTATCTATTATTCTGATTGATTTAAGTAGATTTTGGATTAATTCAGATTATTGTGTTCACATTGTAATATCTACTATAAATACCCTCTTATACCATTGGAATAACACAAGCAATTCTCTTTTCTTCTATACTTGTATTTTCTCTTGTTCTTCCTCCAATATTTTCTTAGTTTTATAACAAAAAACTAGTTCTTATAAACAAAACCGAAAAAGACAGTGTATATACTCCGGTGTTATTTTTTCTAAATTTAAAAAAAAAAAAAAAAAGAGAGAGAGAGAGTATATACTCAAATTTTATTTTTACTCAATCTGAATGTTGAATTATCTAAATTACGAATTTTTAAACCAATTACAATATGCAACTGCTCTAAACATCATAAAATTAGTGGAAATATTATAACCTCAATAAATAAATATTCGATAAATGAATAACCTCGTCAAATAAACAAATTTCTCTGGTTTCGAATTTGGCAAAAGGGCTTAAAATAATGTTCGATAAATGAATAACATCGCTAAACGAATATTTTTTTTCTTCTGGTTGTGAGGATATTTATTTATCAAGGTTATGCTACCCTCTGTCCCAAAATGTAAGTTCATTAAGCTTTTTGGTTTTGTCCCAAAATATAAGTCTATTTAGATAACCAATGAATCATTTATTACATTTTTAGATAACCAAGGAAGCATTTATTACATTTTTCTCCTTGTAACTTTCATTTATTATTTATCCACTCACTTTTCACTATTTTACATTAATGACACACAACCAATTTAACCAACTTTTTTGATCTGCATGAAAAACCCTAGACAATGAAAGGTTATTTTAGAATTTTTCATCAAAATTAGTGACAAACAACCAATTTAATCAACTTTTTTGATCTGCATGAAAAACCCTAAAGATTTACATTTTGGGACAGACGTATTTTTTTTTTTTTTTAGAACTTGATTTATACCACACGTATCCTACCAGAAAAACAAAAGCAACTCATATCTCTAACGAAAATTCCTTCTTTAATTGTATATATAGATAAGGTTCCTTAATAAAATAAAATTATATAGATAAGGTAACAAGTAGAAATATATAGGAGATAGGCTTAAATTCAAATTAATATAAAGTAGCCATTAATTTCTTCAAATCTCAACAGACTCTCTCTCTCAAAAGAGCATATTCTAAACCATCAAAATTATGGGGGAAGAAACGATCATCCATGAGAAGAAGCCCAGAAACACCAAGGCAAATGTTGAAGAATCCATCAATGGTGACGATCAACGGATCAGACAAGTGTCCATTATTCATGTCTTTGTCATGGTAGCTACCGTAGTGATGAGTACTTATTTTCTCGTTGATTTTCTTGTTGTATATATATGCGTACACAGGACTCGTCATCGTCATGAATCAGCAGCTAGCCTTTTTAGCGTATGGGTGATGGTTACTTGTTATTCATCGATTTATGACTGGATTTTTCTCTACATCCTTCATCTTATTAGTTGGTTAGACATTTACGGGGCCGTAGTAAGCGTGATCAACGGCTGTGAGTTTGTTGGGATGTCAATATACTTTCACATCTATCATGAAGAAATCACAAAAGCAAGGGTTCCGGAGTACATGATCGAGATTACCTACATTCTTGCTGTTGTTTCGAGTGTTATGGCCGTCGCTTTTAATGTTTTTGTAATTTACCATCGTGTAAGCAGCAGTCGAGGTCGAGGTCGAGGTCGGGTGTGCAGTATTGCGGAGGATGCTGACAAAATCAACATCATAACTGAAATTTCACCTTAAAACGTTATTAAAAGCTACGATGATTTTTTTTTTTTTGTTTGTATTTGTTTATTTTAAAATTCTTCTTAATTTTTCCGCGTTCCTTTATGGTTAATTATTTTGTTTGACTGGATCGTTATTCCTTCAATTCTTGAAACAATTGTATGTTTGATAAATTTCAATTTAGTTCTAGTATGTCTTTGTATACTTGTTAATACTTACACTCAAATCAACTTTACATAAAGTCATTGTTCTTATATGCTCTAAACATATTAGATCAATTGTAATGGTCATTCTCAATTATAGAGTCTCTTTAATTGTGTAACACATTATATTGATGAAAATGTTAATATAAATCAACTTATTCACTATAACGGCTCACGTCTCTTTTTTAACAAAACTAAAAGCAAATAAAAAAAAATAGGATAAAGACATTTAGATGTACATCACATCTTATATCTTCACTGTCGAGATTCATATTTTCCCCCTCTTTTTTTTTTCCCTTTTAAACCACTCCCCAAATTTATTTTATTTATCAATATTAACTATATTTAAATTACATATATAGGACTGTCCTTTCTATGTCTTGTAAAATTGTTGATTATTTCATTATCCTCCGAAAATGATATAGACCCAAAAGCTGTGCACAGAATTGCGACACAATTGACACTTTTTTTTTTTTTTTTTTTTTTTTTTTTAGTTTTTGGGTTCTTGGATTTTCCTTTTATATAAATCAAATATTCAGGTCAAATTTTGTGTCAATTCTATTTCTAGCGTATCAGTAATCAAATTTTGTTTATCTATCCGATTATCCGCATGTAGGACCTTGATTTACGGTGATTTTCTAAACCAAATCAGAACGGTTTATCACCTTATCCTCCGGGAAAAAACATTGTGAAAATTTGAGTCTATACTTCATCCTTTTCAAATACTACCTCCGTCCAATACAAATATCCATATTTTAAAAATCAAATTGTCTCGTAAAAAAATTTTAATTAAAAAATCACTTAATGCATATTTAAAAAAGAGGGATCGAGGGAAAAGGACAAAAACCATTACAAAATGAATAAATAGGACACACTTTTTTTTTGCAAAAAAATGAAAAAAATTCAGATTTTGACAAAATACACTCTTTTAATCAAGCAGCGCGCACATATTCACTTGTTTCCGCCTTTTGCTTCAGCATATATGCTACAGGTTTGACTTTTTTTTTTTTTTTTTTTTTTTTTTTCCCAAACACTGTGAATTTTTATTTTATAACTCCGATCATCGAAATGTTTTCACCAAAATTCATGTTTTCTTTTGTCTTCAATTTGAGCCTCAAACACGATATCCTTCCGACGTATATTTTGAAAGACTAAAAATATTTATATTAACCTAGAATGCTTTTCTTATAAACGACTATAACTTTTGATTTAAACCGATCATCAAAATTGTTTCACCAAAATTCATAATTTTTTTATCTTCAATTTGAGACCACGTTTGATACATTTTCGACGTAGTATTTGAAAGCCGAATTTTATCGCGAGCTTTTACAAGAATACAAGAATACAAGAATACGTATATGATAAAGAATACAAGAATAAAGAACAAATGACACAAAGAACAAAGTGACACGTTTATCAACATCCAAAATATCATCAATGCTTCAACAATCATAATACAACTCCGGGGAATCAAGAGAATAAAACCTAATACTATTGGATGTAATCAAAAGCATATTAATAAAACTAAAACATTCTTCAAGTTCTTCAAGACAAAAGCGATTTGTTTTACCATCTACATGGACCTTCATCGCTCAAACCCGCACCACATCAAACTCCATGAAAGATGTATGAAGCGAAGAAAATGCATCAAATAGCATCGGCTCGCTTCATCAATAGAGAATCTGCGCTCCACCAATTTTCTAAAGACAAAAAACACAAGCATAACCATTTGAATCAACAAAGTAACACACTAGTCTATTTTTTGTTCACAACAAAGTAACACACTAACAAAGTAACACACTAGTCTATTTTTGTTCTCAACAAAGTAACACACCAACAAAGTAACACACGAACAAAGTAACACACTAGCCTATTTTTGTTCTCAACAAAGTAACAAACCAACAAAGTAACACACGAACAAAGTAACACACTAGTCTATTTTTGTTCTCAACAAAGTAACACACCAACAAAGTAACACACCAACAAAGTAACACAGTAATGCATCAACACAGTAACACACTAGTCTATTTTTGTTCTCAACAAAGTAACACACCAACAAAGTAACACACCAACCAAGTAACACACAAACAAAGTAATACACCAACAAAGTAACACACTAGTCTATTTTTGTTCTCAACAAAGTAACACACCAACAAAGTAACACACTAGTCTATTTTTGTTCTCAACAAAGTAACACATCAACAAAGTAACACATTAGTCTATTTTTGTTCTCAACAAAGCAGCACACCAACAAAGTAACACACCAACCAAGCTACACACCAACAAAGTAACACACCAACAAAGTAACACACTAGTCTATTTTTGTTCTCACACCAACAAAGTAACACACTAGTCTATTTTTGTTCTCAACAAAGTAACACACCAACAAAGTAACACACTAGCTATTGATTGAAAGCCGAATTTTATCGAAGCGTTTACACCAACACAGCAACACAGTAACACACCAACAAAGTAACACACTAGTGTATTTTTGTTCTCAACAAAGTAACACACTAACAAAGTAACACACTAGTCTATTTTTGTTCTCAACAAAGTAACACACTAACAAAGTAACACACCAACAAAGATTGCAATACAGTGACAAAATTATTTTCCATAAAAAAAAGGGGCCTAAATCAATCAGATGCTCAAACTAGTGACAAAATCCACAACCTACTTTCATCCGTCAGTCTGTCTGTGTTGCTCATGCCTTTGAGAATGCTTTTACAAAAGACCCATAAACCAATTTTAAGCAAAATGCGATTTAAAATAATATTTGAAAAGAAAAAAAAAACCGAAACAGCTTAGTGTCAAGAGCAGTATATATAAGGAACACAGTCACAAAGAAGACATGATATCATGTGAAAGTGACAAAAACTACTTAGACTTAGACTTGTAGAAAGAACCATGTCATAGGAGCAGAAATATTAAAACTGGGTGACGCCTTTTCTCAGCTCCGAATGTAATGATTGTAAAAAGGCACACAGTGGATTGGAATTAAAGCAAAAAAGGGGATACTTGAATATTAATTTGGAGTAATATTTCAGACAGCTTAAATAACTCCAATCCATCCTTAATAATTCCAGTCATAAACGAGTATGGACATACACAGCTACACAAAGTTAGCTTGAGCACTAAAAGTGGTTCATATAGACAAAGTAAATGATGGGCTATAGATACTTGCGGACCACAAAATCTCTGTACAAAGATTTCACTCCTAATATGAAGTTGTAAACACTCATATACATGAATGATTTCTAGCATATTGATTCCTGTGCTACAATCCTTTCATTCAAGAAACTCTACTTTTTGACTCAATTCCTTCACAACCCACTATCATTCCGTCCTTCACAGTACACCAATTTTCCACAACATTCAAATTAGGCTCATGAAAGGCATTTCCCTGCATCTTCGTCTTGCAAGCTAAATTAATTGTGAAATAAACAGCTCCAGCACTTACTTGGGTCACCAGAGATAGCCATCGATTTCCTCTTTTGCTTGTTAGAGCAAATGACGAGCTTAAACGATTAGGCTCTCCAATATTTCCAAATCCGGGTGGAGGTTTTTTCGATTGAGTGTTTGACGCAACAACACCGTCTAAGGGTAGATATAGCCTCAATTTGACGGAGAACCTTTTAATCAAATGAAGAACCAGATCGAACCTTTGATGAAGCTACGTGCTCTAATGGAATAAATACGACCACGGTTTGCTGAAGAGGCTTTAAATGCTCAGATGCTACAAGATCTTTGCATTCTATAGCCGCACCATTGTTGCTCCTACAGCTTGAAATTTCCTTCTCACCATCGACGGCCACCGGAAATGAGAACAAAGAAAAATTGTGGCGGAAGGGAGATTCAATTAGCGTAATGGTTGGATAAGGGTAATTTAGTCCAAACCAAATTATTTTGTCTTTAAATCAACAAAAAAAATACAAACTGGATTAAAATTTATATACAGGGAGGAAATTGGACTAAAACCTAATATTGCCTTTAAAAAAATATATATATATATAAACTTTTTGCTAATATGGTTTCATGTGTTTAAGGTAAAACTCTTTTAATGAATATGTGATTAAGATTTTTCTTTTTACAATTTGCATAGTAACATTTCTTTTGACTATACGTGTAAATTTTATTTGTTACATTATTAAACCTTTTTCAATGAATTACAAAATTATTGTTAAACGTTTGAAGTATATGATATTCTATGCTATAGTTTTAATATTAACTTAGTTTGACATACATTAGGGGGTCTCATAAATCAACATGTCCCCGGACCGCAAGAAGGTAAGTAGAGGGAAGTTCGAGGACGAATCAATATTTATTCTGAATTATAATGGTATCAATAGGTGATAAATATACACCTATTGTTTGAACGTTGCTAGAAATCTTAAAAGAAACCAAATACTCATCACGTCAAAGCATTTTCAGTTCATCCCGTCAACTTTTACTCCTTTTCATTATTTAGCAAGGATGCAATTCAACTTTATTTATTTCAACACAAAAATATCCCACATGGCACAACACTTCGAAAAGATACAGAATCACTTCATTTCCGTAAAGTACAGAGCATCAAGGCTCAAAGACGGATTTGCTAACTTACATAATAAAATTTCCAAACTTCTGAGTACATTGTTTCAAGTGAAGTTTTGTTGGGTATGTCTTAATAAGCTTACGATAGTGTCAAAGGTTCGTATAAAGAGCCCAACCGTGATCGATCACGGGTCAAGAGAAAACAGGTAACCTGAACGGGATGGTCGAAAGTTGATGGATTCAAATGAGTACATGACAAGTGTGAGTGTGTATCAAAATAGGCGACTTTTTTCCCGATTTGGCTATGGTCTTTGGTTGATGATGAAAAAGTCGAGTGCATCATGTAAGGACTGCAGGTTTCTGATGGCTACACGGTGGAGATATATGGCTTCTCAAGGCGGCAGCTCAACAGTGGTGTCTCGCCGCTATGTATACTATGAGAGGACGGGGACAAAAGAATGAAGAAGGCAGGCTGTTTGAAGAGAAAATGGGTTTTGTGGTAAAAATAAAAAAAATAGAATAGCAATTAAATAGGCCCGGACTTGATTACTCTGAAAACTTTGAGAAGTATCTATATATATACAGCTGGGAGTGACCATGAAAATTATAATGTAGAAGGAAAAGGCAACGACGTGTAAATGAAAGATAAATGCTAAACTTTAATTATTACCTTAAATCGACACTTGACATCCAATTTATGACATTAAAAAGAATAAAATCAAAGAACCGTTACCTAAAACTTACATTATCCATTTCTTTAATCCATCGGGTCCGTTGCTCAATTTTAAAAGAAATGAAATGTGTGACGTTATATTGGTAATAGTAATAACAATAATATTATCACTTTTAGTATAAAATAATTATGTCACAACGAAATCTTTTCGATGTCAAAAATACTCTTAATCAATAGTATGAAAATAATATATATCACTATCTTAATAGTTGAAAATAAAATTAAAAATTATCTCGACAGTTATATAAAAATACCTATAAAGTCTTTTATAAATAACACGCTTAGAAAAATGCAGTATTCTAATTTAAAAAAAAAAAGAAGTTCGTCCTCGAACTTCCTCTACTTACCTTCTTGCGGTCCGGGACTTGTTGATTTATGAGACTTCTAATGTATATCAAACTAAGTTAATATTAAAACTATAGCATAGAATATCATATACTTCAAACGTTTAACAATAATTTTGTAATTCATTGAAAAAGGTTTAATAATGTAACAAATAAAATTTACACGTATAGTCAAAAGAAATGTTACTATGCAAATTGTAAAAAGAAAAATCTTAATCACATATTCATTAAAAGAGTTTTACTTTAAACACATGAAACCATATTAGCAAAAAGTTTATATATATTTTTTTTTATAAAAGTTACTTAGACAACTACAAGCATCTATATTTTAAAACATGCTTTGATGCATTCAATAAAATGTAAAATTTAAAGGATACTAAATACCAAGTTTTATGGTTCTTGTGTCCTAACCAAGATCTAATTGATAAGACTTAAAATTGACACTTGACACTTGACACCGTATAGATTCTATTGACATTATTCCTAGAAATTAGAGTTAGGTTACGATCCTAGGGTGTGAGGGTTATCGGCCAACCTTTTCAGATTAGCTTGGAATTTAGATTAATGATTGGAGTGTTTGATTAAATAAGTCAATCTCAAGCTTTTTTTTCTTAAATGAGTTTACAACAACTTTTTTTTTTTTACCTACATAAGCTTCTCTTTATTTTCTCAAATTCCTATGCCTTTAATGTCCTTTTTTAAATTTTATTTTTTTAGTTAAATTCAAAAGGCAATCAGCATTTCCATTTTTTTTTTTTTATGAAAAAACAATACAAACCGAAACAAATAATCACGAACTAGGTCGGCAATATTTTATTGTCAATCACGAACTGGGTAGTACATTTATTATTTTATTTTTTTGTTAAAACAAACCTGACGTTTGTTTGTTTTTATTTTCTACTTTTTATATATATACAATAAAAAATAACAAAAACTTAAAGTGTATTTTTATATATATATATATATATATATATATATATATATATATATATTTACACACAAACACCTTATATTATGCGCATAGTTATCAGAACCGGACCGGACATTCGCATAAAAAAATCATCGGGTCACTGATGATAACCGATCCGAAAGTGCATGGCGTGTCATCCCAGGAGGATGTATAATAGATGATTAGTCCTTAAACATAGGGAATTAAGGGCCAGGGCCCCCAGAAACATACCTAAGGGCAGGTCCCTTACCCCAGGTAGGAGATCGGCATAAATTCCTCATCCAACCGCCGCAGGTTGGTCAAGGTCTGGCGAAGAGGAATTGCCCAGTTCAGCCATAGTGGCCTTGGGGGCTGAGTGCATGACGCTCAGATCAACTCGGTTGTTAACACGTGAGGGATAACTGAATACAAATAAAGAAAGAATCCTAAGTCATAATGACTGAGATATTGACGATAAATATGTCAACAATTATCTCTAAATTATAGGGATTAATGCGTGTATATCCTTAGGGAATAATAATAAATCATAATACTTGCAAAGCAAGATATAGGGCGAGATGCCCCCTATATAAACAACCTTAAAGAACTACGAAAGACTTGATTCAAATTCAACTATTGGATACGTAGGCAACTCAAGAGAAAGAACTCAAGAGCTCAGTCTAAATACACAACAAAACACGTCCCTCTTTTACACAAACTAGGGTTCTAGGAGTTTAAGATCCTTATTCCAAAGGGAATTGACCCGGACTGAATAATAGACGGTTCCCAGCATCGTCAATTGGCGCTAGAAGGACGGTCTTCTTTCTGATAATCGATCGAATCAATCCCAGAATCCTTGCAAGCAATCATGCCACCAAAAAACACTGGTAAAAAGACAGCAGATCCAACGGATCTGACTCAGCAGAGTGGAACAACTTCAACCGCCCAGGGAGAAGCCCAGGCTACAGCTGCTCAAAAAAAAAAGCAAACCTTGCTGACGACTAGCCCAATCTGGCCCTTCAAGATCCAGCAAACCAGGCACTGATTGAAGCCTTGAAGAATTTGGATAATACCACCATTAAGGCAATCTTGGATGAAACCCTCAAAGGAAGAGATCCTTCAGAGGTCTCAGAGACAAATCTCCATCACCAAGCTCCTAAAAAGCCGGAGATCGTGGAATCAAGTGCTCACATTGAGCACAAAAATATGCGTCAACCTAATGATACGGCTAAGGCTGAACTGGATGCTCTGCTCGGACGACGATCAGACGATCTGCTCTGTGCGTCGCCCTTCATCGAGCACATTGACAAATACCCCCGACCAGCGGGGTTCAAGATCCCCAAGATAGACTCTTATGGTGGGTCTAAGGATCCTTATGATCACATGCATCAGTACATCTCACACATGAACCTGTACAACGCCTCAGATGAAATGAAGTGCAAAGTCTTTCCTGCACTGCTAACCGGAAGAGCCAGAGAGTGGTTCAATAAGATCCCTCCCAGGTCGATCTTTGACTTTGGGACCCTAACTCGGAAGTTCGTCCATGCCTTCATCGCAGCTCGTCGTTTTAAAGAAATCAAACTCACTTGTTAACTTTGAAGCAAAAACATGATGAGTCCGTATTACACTTTATAAAGCGCTTCAATAAAGAATCCGCACAAGTGCGGGATACAGATGATCGACTGTTGGTCGCCTCTTTCGTGGCAGGTCTGCGAGAGGGACGGTTACATACTTAGCTAAACAACAAACTCCCTCAGACAATGGAAGAGTGTCTGGACATAGCCTACAAACATTGTCTGGGAGAAGAAGCAAATCGACTCAAAAGAGAGATGGAAAGAGGTGAAGGAAAGAAGAACATGTCTGAAGATAAATCAGACAAGAAAAGAAAGTCGGTTTAGGATCGGGTCACTGCACCCATCTCAGATCGGCTAGGACAGAAAGGAGCCCTGTAGGACAGAGACTTCATTCATTTGAACAGATCTCGTGAGCAGGTTCTTGCGATCATGGAAAGAAATGGCATAGCCAGGGTCCCACCACCAATGAGAGGGCCCAGGGAAAAGAGAGACCCACTATCACCAAGATGTGGGTCATGACACAGAACACTGCAAGGACCTGATCAGAGACATCGATGCTGCGGTAATGGAGGGAAAGCTTGATGAGGTCGTAGATCGGTCTCACCAGGCCGAGCCGCATGGACGACGTGAGTTTAAACGTCGGAATAACAACGATAGAGATAACAGGGATGAATATCGAAGAAAAAGAGATCACTCACCAGGTCCTGATGGCCAAGCAGACAATCGCTCCGTAAACACGATCAACACGATCTCTGAGGGGGACGAACAACCCATGCAGAACCGAAGGCACGAGCAGTAGCAGGCCTACTGCTCTTTCTCAATCAAGCAAAAGACAGAAAATGTTCGGGGAGGTGATTTACGGTCCAAGGGACTCATTCCATTGGTGATCAACAATGAAGGGCTAGTTATAGAAGCAGTGATCAGCAGGAATCTGATAAGGCGAATATGTGTGGACACAGGCAGTGCCATGAACGTCCTCTACTACAATGCGTTTAGATATATGAAATTGAAAGATTCTGATCTAACTCCCGTTTCAGCTCCTCTGTTCGGCTTTGCCGGACCCCCGGTTCATCCGGTAGGGGTAATTAAACTCCTTACTACTTATGGAGAGGGAACCAAGGGCGTGACCCTAATGGTGGATTTTGTGGTGGTAAAGGCGCCATCAGCCTACAATGTGATAATGGGAAGACCATCACTTATCGACCTCCGAGCTGTAATTTTGCCAGCCCATGTTAGTATGAAAATCCCAACGGGGGAATGTTCGATAGAAATCAATGGAGATGTGGAAACAGCAGGGAGCTGCTACACAGCAACTGTAAGTGGGAAAATAATGGTTCAGCAAGTGAGTATCGAAGAACTACTTCTTGAGGACGAAGAGAACTGGTCATCTGAAGACCAGACAGAGGCTATTCGTCTATGGGACGAACATGAGGACTCAACAGTAAGTGTGGGAGCATGGATCCCAGCCTCGCACAAGGAATCTCTAGTAAACCTCTTAAAAGAATTTAGAGATGTGTTCGCATGGAAGGCAGAGGATATGCCAGGGTTGTCTCCAGAACTGGCAGTTCACAGGTTGAACATAGACCCGAACAGGAAGCCTGTTCGTCAAAAGAAAATGCACTTTGCCTCTAAGCGTATCTCAGCAATTAAGCAGGAGGTGACAAAGTTGTTGCAGGCCAACATAATTAAAGAAGTTATATACCATGAATGGTTAGCAAACCCTGTACTAGTCAAAAAGCTAGATGAGAGCTGGAGGATGTGTGTGGATTTCAAAGATCTCAACAAAGTATGTCCAGAGGATTGTTATGCCCCTACCAAAGATCGATCGTCTAGTGGACTCGACGGTGGGTTTTAAAGTATTTGCATTCATAGATGCGTACAAAGGATACCATCAAATCGTGATGAATCCAGAAGATGCAGAAAATACTGCTTTTATAACAGAATTTAGGACTTACTGCTACGTCACTATGCCCTTTGGCCTGAAGAATGCTGGAGCAACCTATCAAAGGGCTGTAAATTCGATTTTGGCAGAGCAGATCGGAAGGTGTATAGAGGTGTACGTGGACGACCTCCTGATCAAGAGTAGGTCTCTTGATCAATATTTGAAAGATGTTAGAGAAGTGTTGTGTATTCTTTTCCTGTCAAACGTTACCTGTCATTTATTGATTCTGAATACGATCTCTGCCTGATCTTTTCCCCTATGCTTTGATTTGCAGATCAGTGTCATATGTAACATGTGAAAAACGTGAAGGCTTGACACTGTGACCTTTGGAAGACTGAATTCAACACCAAATTCGGTCCTGATTCATTGAGAATTGAAGTGTTGCCGGTTTAGAGCTTGGTGATTCTCTTTTCAATGACTTCGATTTTCACAAACCGTGTATCCCTACCCGGTTTGCTCGTATATGGCTTGACCCTTAATTGGTGTGTAAACCAGGTAAGTTGGTCGAGGTTCTACCCAGAAGTCAAGGCTTGAGTCAAAGCTGAGGGAAGTGTCCCAGTGATGCCCTTAATATGAATATTTTAAGTCTGTGTGAGTCAGAATCAGTCAGTTTTTAAAATAAAATAAAATTAAAAAAAAGTCAGTCATTAAACCCTGGTTCACTTGGGTCGGTCTTAAGGTTCCCCATTCCCTAAACCCTATAAATAGGAACACACACACTGTACACAAAGGCATCAGTTTTTTTAAAACAAAAGCAACTACACTATTGTACCTTCAAAAGTTTTTAAGTTCTTTGTGAAGTCAATAGAGTGGTGTAAGGTTCATATACTTGCCTGAAGTATAGTGAACTTGGCTGGAATCTCAGAGGAGTGTGTATAGCTTGTGGATTGGCTAAAAGCTATACACAGGATTCTTGGATCAGCTTGTGTATGTGTCTGGATTTGTGCACCTCATAGGAAGGTATTCTTTTCAGACCCTTTATTATTGCTTTTAAAAACTGTACAACTTGTTTTCAATTAAGTTGGTACTTGAGTAGTCCTTTTAATTGAGTCCGAGTCTGTGATTTGATCTGTCACTACTAGAAATTCGGCTTATAATGAGGAGAATTATCCTCATAAATTGTCCATTTCTCCTCATTAAAGACTTTTAATGAGGAGAACTCAATCCTCATTACCGCCTCCGCCGCTAAAGATATATAATGGGGAGAAATGGATCTCCTCATTAATTAAACCATACATTTAATGAGAATACTTGCTCCTCATTAAAATTATTGTTAATGACGATTAATCTCCTCATTATCAAGTTATTTACTCCTTATTGAAATAAAAATTCAATATAACACAGCTCCTCATTAATAGGCCATTTGCTCCTCATTAAATCATGAAATATGAATGATACATCTCCTAAAACAATATAATCATCAATCGAATCCACAACCTTAAGCATTATTGAAGCAAAGTCAGTTTGTGGCAGCATCTTCTTCAACAACAAAAGAAGTGGAACTAACAAGCGGGAACATAGAGTTTGATATTTTGTAAATCTACAGAGTATATGATATTTTGTATATGAACTAAGAAAAAAATTGATAAAATTACAACCTTACTTCTTGTACTAAGAACTGAAGTGATGGCTTATCCAATTCTCTTTGAAGATCTTGAATTTGTGTTTTCCTCGTTGGTGTTTGAATTTTTCATTAGAAGGGTCAATGAGGACAGCGTTTTCGACGGTTTTCGGCTTGATAAGGTCTTTCTTAAGGGCAGGTACTTTCACACAAACACAACCTTGTCCAACAAAGAACCATTAACATGACTTCAACTAGTGGCTTCGTAATAACACAAGAATTCAGCTTTTAGTAGCCTATACTATAAGAAACTTAAGCCAAGACCATAACGCAAGCTCATATAGATAGGCATATCGGACATTAAGTGCATAAACTGGATTAATCAACAAAGTGCATATGCATTATGAGTCTCTCAAACAATAACAAATTACATGAATATCCACATGCCTTGTTTGAGAGCAATTTGGAAGAAAACTTTTGACTTGAAACAAAAATTGGTAAAAATCAAATCGATCTAATAATAAGCAAGCAGTAAATGATAAAAAATAAATAAGCACCGAAAAAAAAAAATTAAAAAAAAAAAAACTATCTCAACCCGTTATTCATTTAGACAAATAAACTCCAACAACATCAAGATCTTATGACAAATAGAAGACATCCCAACATGGCAAATCTAGAGCAGGTCATACAGAATGACTAAAACAAATGCACACCAAATTCTGAGCTTGAGTAATTAGATACATTAAGAAAGACAACTAGAAACATAGTCTAGTGAGGTGATGTATATCAGACTGTAAATCCAGCAACTAGAAAATTGAGTTAGGACATATAAAGCAGCATGTAGACTTGAACTTTAAAGCAGAGCACTTAGACAAGACCTGAAACCAAGCTCAAGTATATGATATGACTGGAAAGAACAAGTAATTCTCCTTACCTTGACCAGGCTATCTGTATCACGATGCCCGTTAACATCTCTGAAAAAACAAAAAAAATAGATAGGAAACTGTTAATGCAGGACTTTCAATGAGCACTAGCATGTAAAAAGGCAATGGGATTGATAAATTCAGTAAGATAAGCTTCCGGTATTAACACCTTCCATCACCTTGAATAATGAAGAAAACTTAATCATGTTATCTACGATATCCATGTATGGTTTATCAAATGAACATGTCTTGTGAATTAGTATTACAACAAATCAAAGTGTTGGCATAAAAAAGAAAAGCTAGCTTCTCAATGGTGCAAATTAAAGAGCGATTAGATGAGAATACCATAGCTTTTAATGCAGATATTTGCAATTTTATTATAAACACAAAACAATGGAACATTAGAAGTCATTATAAAAAGAAAACAAATCACTGATGAAGTTTGTCAGCAGACAAATTGAAGAACAGGATTCATCTTTTGTTAGGTCGAAGATACATGAGGCTTATATTGTGTGAATTTTGAAGACCAGAAAAGCATGTGAATGTGAAACATTGACAATATAAATAATAATAATAATAATAATAATTTTGAAAGTAATCATTACCTATCGTTGCTTCATTTACGAAATATGCTAATAAATGGATAACCTTGAGCATGGTTCCTACACAGCATGCCATCAAGCACAAGTCAATGGAATGCATCAAGCTAAAACTAATTATGTTTAATCCTTATAATTGATTACGTGGCTAACGTATGACATTTACTAACGTGAAACATATCTAATCTAAACCAATCTATCTTCGATGAGAAAATAATTACAACCAAACATAGCGGACCGGATATCATGAACCGCCAACTTTTGGACTAGGCGAACAAAAAAAAGCGTACACGTGTAACACATAAACCATAAGGCAACCCTGAACTATGTCTGTGGAAATATTACTCAGCATATTGAGTCTGCTGAGGTTTCAGCAGGGTGCTCAGCAGACTCTGCTGAGCCTCAGGATTTCGTGCATAATATTTTGTACACCTTATTTAATTGTAAAAGACATATTAATTGTGATTCATATAAACAATTAATATGTCAAACTCTAGTTTACTTTATGTCATAGACATAACTTTTACTTTTACTTTTGCATGCTTGCCGCCCACATCTACATACTCAAGTGGCGCCCAAGCTAGCTAGCTAGTCTCTCTATCTCAATTGTATCTATTTATACATCTTTTACTCAATGAATAAACTAAGTTGAAGTTTACTCTTGTGTTTATCACATTCTCAAACTCTCTTCATGGTAGCGAGCCTTCATTGAGTTCTAAAATCATTTGCAAAACTCAGTTCTTTTCGAGAAAAATGTCAACATTATCTGAAGTTTCATCTTCTTGATAGACTCACATTTGCCTCACAGATGGGATAATCGAACACTCTTCTTTACAAATATAAACTTGATGGTAACAATTACTTGCTATGGTCAAGGTCTATGAAAATGTATATCTCGGCCAGGGCAAGATGGGATATCTGTCTGGTTCCAAACATGCCCTCTTTGGCCCGACCCCAAGTTTGAAGCATGGGACACAGAAAATAACCAAGTCATGACCATCCTCACGAGGTCTATGACAAAGAGATCGGTGAGAACTTCATGATGTATGACAATCGCTAAGGAAATGCAGGACAATGCCGAGACCTTTACTCAAAAAGGACAATACATCCAAGTCTATGAACTCAAGCTCAGATTCAAAATTGCAGACAAGGGGATATGTCTCAGTAACTCAATACTTTAATCAACTATCTAAGGCATGGCAACACCTAGATATGTTGGAAACTCACCCTAGAATGATGTTAAAGATCTTGCACTCTTTAAAGACATTATCGAGAAAAGGAGAGTATTCAAATTCCTTATTGGGTGAATCCTACTCTTGATGATGTCGAGGTAGAATTCTTGCTACTAAACCTCTTCCAAATCTCAAATCCATGTTTCTTTGAGGTCAAACATGAGGAAAGCAGGAGGAAAGTGATGTTCTTGAACTCCCTGCCGACAACCCTATGAAGGTGCGCCTCTTGAAGGTTAATGAGACTTACAGAAGCCTAACTTGAGAAAGTGGAAAGTCGTTTCGTGATCACTGCAAACGCACAAATCACACCAAGGACAATTGTTGGAAGCTACATGGCAAACCTACCCCTCTAAAACCTCAAAACCAACCAGGGAAAGTCAAGGCAAACTTGTCAGTGAAGAGGAGAATGATGAGAAGTGAATGCTCGCTTCTTTGCCTTTAAAGCCTTTATTGCTCAAAGATCGTGAAGGTAGCTCCCTCTTGAAATGGCCACTCATGCTAAAACAGGTATATTTTACTCACCTCTTAGTAATGAGACTTGGATTGTTGATTCTGGGGCTTCTTCCCATATGACTGGTAATAAAAACCTTATTACCCAATATATGCCATGCAACCAAATTCACAGAATTAAGACTGCTGATGGTTCTATTTCTTATGCAAAAGGTGTTGGGAAGGTTAAACTTACTAATCAGATATATCTACAGAATGTCCTGTTTGTTCCAAAGTTAGACTGTAACCTTATATCTGTCAGTAAACTCACTAAAGATCTGAATTGGACTGTTGTTTTTAATAAGAATCAGTGCACATTCCAGGATCTTTCTTCTCAGGAAGTGATTGGGCAAGCTAAACCCTCGCCGGGATGTTTGTGATCAACCTGCGTTGAAGATGTAAGATCGAAGACGAGAATCCGCCTCAAAGAGCCCGCACTCAAAACCTAGACAATATCATGTTATGGCATTATAGACTAGGACATCCAAGTTTTGGTTATTTAAAGTCTTTAATCCCTGAATTGTTTAAAGGATGTAATCTTAATGATCTTCAATGTGATATTTGTCAATTTGCTAAACTCACCAAATCTGTGTATGCTAAGTTACCTCACTTGCCCTCTTCCCCTTTCACCCTAATTCACAGTGATGTATGGGGACCCTCAAGAGTGAAAAGTATAACAGGAAAAAGGTGGTTTGTAACCTTCATTGATGATCATACCAGAAACACTTGGCTGTTCTTAATGAAAGACAAATCTGAAGTTGGACCTATCTTCCAAGAATTTTATCACATGGTCTCCACCCAATTTGATACTAAGATCAAGATCTTAAAAGGCGATAATGCTCGGAATACTATGAGTCTAACCTCAGAACTTCTTGACAAACAGAGGAATTGTTCATATCGTGAGTTGTGTGGAAACACCTCAACAGAATGGGGTTCTTTGAAAGAAAGAACAGGCATCTGCTTGGAAATGGCCAGATCAATCATGTTCACTACACATGTTCCTAAATACATGTGGGGTGAAGCTATATTGATCGCAACATATTTAATCAACAGACTTCCCAGCAGAGTGTTAGGTTTCAAAACTCCTCTCCAAACCTGCCGACCACACACTCCTGCTCTCATCTTATTACCCAATTGCCTTCAAAGATCTTTGGTTGTACTGTGTTTGTTTATATCCATGCTCAACACAGAAGTAAACTTGATCCTAAAGCTCATAAGTGCATTTTCCTTGGATATGCACAGGACAGGAAAGGTTACAAGTGTTACTTGATAACGGAAAAATTCACTGTTATTTTTATAACTTTTCAACCCGTTTCTGATATCATTTCGAGTATTTTTATATCAGTTCGAGTCATTAATTCCAATGTTTCATCTAAATATGTTAGTAGTAGTTATTTTATAAAATATCGTGTTTTTATCGTGTTTTTACTAGTGTTTGTACCGGTTTAGTAACCGGAGTGTCGTGTCGGATTTACGTTTGGTATTTTGGTGGTTCATTGCAGGATTATACATTGACCAAGATTCCACGTAACGACATGTTTTGAGTCTAAAAGATGTGTTTAGAGGATTAGAAGAAGATGCCACAAGCTTACGAGTTCAACGGAGCAAATTTTCCTAAGTACTTAATCGTTACATATTTTCGACGGAGATTTGACCCAGCTTAGAGGCATTTTCAGGGGATGACTTCTTCATGAAAGTCGTAGATCTTCAAGTAATCTTTCCAACTCATTTTGAATCACGTCAATCGGACTTCTACAACTCAAATGGTGGTCAAGTGGCTAATCAATTCGTATTAGTGGAAATCATTTAAAACGACACGACATACGAATGGCTCATCAAAACGACATTTTCTGAAGAAGAGTCCTTCATGAAAGTTGTAGAGTTTTCCGAGAGATTTCTAATGACGTTTAAATCATGATTTTTGGAGGTCTACAACTCAAGATATAAATTTTAGAATTTTAATATATAATTATATAATTATATATATACACATAACCGCCTGCACATGCATTCAGTTAGAAGTAATCATTGCAAATGATGATTCAGGACCGATCCGGCTCCCTTTCAGGACCGGTCCGGCCTCACACTTTGCCTATATATATGAGAGCAGATGCTGAATGGATCGGTGAGGCCTCTTCTTCCCCCATTCTCTGTTTCATCTTTTCTCCTCCTTAATTTATGTTTTGGGGGCCTATAATATATATATATATATATGTAGTTATAATGTCGATGTAATAATCCTGATTAGATTATCGTTTTAATATAATTTCGTTTCCGTCTTTTATTGCTTTCTTTTATTTTTATGCAATTAGTATAAATATATATATATGTATATTATATATATCTATATGTATATATATATATATATATAAGTATAAGTAGTAGTATCTATAATTATATATATATATATATATTTACTTTTACGCATTTACTTACATTATTTACTTTTTACTTTATATATATATATATATATATATATATATATATATATATATATATATATATATATATATATATATTTACTTTTACGCATTTACTTACGTATTTACTTTTACGCACTTATATATATATATATATATATATTTACTTTTACGCAATTTACTTACGCATATATATATATATAGTATATTTACTTTTATGCACATATATATATTATTAGCTATATAACTATATATCTATATATATAAATATATATATATGTACTTATAAAAAAATGAATTCGTTTTACTTTCATCGTTAATATAATATTCGTTAATCATTCCGTTATTATCGCCAAAATGAATAGCTAAACGCACGTATAGTCGAATTATGTAAAAGCGAGTAAAAGCATACAAGGGGATTAAGCGGGAGTTGTGTAGCGCGTAAAATAATGTTTTAATGAGTAATCCACGTCCTAAAACTTAATCACGACGTCTTTGAATTAAAGCGATCATTTAGTTCATTTGTCACACACATCGAACCTATAAATGTATTTTGCGGTGAGATGTGGAAAAAAGGGTTTTGGGATCGTTGCGTAGATTCGGCCTAATTGTTAGGGATTGTTTCCAATACAGAGGTTTGTCATCGTTGTTCGAAGCGACTCAAAGAGCGTAATCATGTTAGGTTAATCGGTTTTCTAAAGGGAAAATTAATTAACTTCACATAGGGTGTTGAGTGAGAGTTGTTCAGATCTTAACACCAGAATTAGGAGTTGGCACCCGTGGATGTCGTTAAAATACTGTGGAAAGGTAGGTTGGTTAAAACACACTCCTTGTCAAGTCTTCCGTTAGGGGTAAAAATAACTCGTTGGATCATAATTCGGCTATACCTTTTAATAACTAGAACTACAACCGTTAGCTAATTTTTACTTTCGCACTAGTGTAATATCTCTCCACCGCAATCTTGACCTAAACCAAGTTCTACGTCGACTTTGGTACTTAAACGTTGTTCCCTGTGGATTCGACCTTGTTATCACTATACTACTGTTGATTCGATACTCTGTCGGTTAAAGTTAGCAGTTAGTTATTTTGCTATCATTACTCTCCTACTGAAAAGAAATTTTACAATTCTATGGATGTGAAATTCTTTGAAAGGACTCCATATTACAAACAAACCTCATCGAGCCGGTCAGCGATGGAAACTGATTGAGATTGAACTAAGTCCGTTCCTCGGCAAACCATTTACCCTCAAAGCAGAGTCCTAACCTCGGCCAGACTCATAACCTTCAAAGATCCTGCGGATACTCACATTCATCGACCCTCAGCAGTCTGGCGACCCAGTCTGGCCGACCCAGAGCTCGCCGAACAGAACCTCAAAGAACTCATCGAACCGTGAGTCTGGCTGGACCACGCCATCGACGACTCGGCCAGCTCTCATGAAGTGGATAGCCAGACTATTGCTCTAAGGAAAGGAAAAGATCATGCATCGATCATTCTATTCATACTTATTTATCTTATGATCGGTTGTCTCCTGCCTTTGCCATGTTTACACGGGACTGGACTCTCACTCTATCCCTAGAAATATTCAGGAGGCCCTTCAAAATGATAAGTGGAAGGTCTTTGTTAAAACAGAGATGATTTGCTCTCTGGATAATCATACTTGGGACCTCACAACTCTTCCCAAAGGCAAGAAAACAGTTAGCTGCAGATGGTTATTCACTATCAAATACAATCTTCGATGGTAAAATTGACAAGTATAAAGCCGATTGGTAGCAAGGGATTCACTCAAACTTATGGCATTGACTATAAGGAAACTTTTGCACCAAGAGCAAAGCTCAACACTTTGTCAGAGTCTTGATTTCCTAGATGTCCAACTTGGTGGCCTCTTCACCAATTGGACATAAAAATGCCTTTCTAAATGGGGACCTCATTTGAGGAGGTTTATATGACTGTACCCCTGGTTTTATCAATCCTCATACTCAAGGCAAGGTGTGCAAAGCGAGGAAATCTCTATATGGCTCAAGCAATCACCAAGGGCATGGTTTGGAAAACTCACTACCGTGGTTAAAGGCTGCTTTGGATATCATCAATGCAACTCGATCACACCATGTTTGTCAAGACAACCAACCTGAGGAGGTCCATTCTAATTGTATATGTGGATGATATCATCCCACCGGAGATGACTCTAATGAGATCCGAACTTGAAGACTCTCTTGGCAAAGGTGTTCCAAGTTAAAGACCTGGGGCTACCTCAAGTACTTTCTTGGTATGGAAGTAGCTAGAAACACCAATGGCATTTCAGGCCTCCCAAAGGAAGTATGTCCTGGACTCATTGAAGGAAAGCGGCATGATGGGATGCAAACTCTTTGTATCTCAAGTAGACCCCAGGTCATACCTCATTGCATGGTGACATTCTTTGTCGGGAAAGACCAATATCAAAGGCTTGTAGGCAAACTCATATACCTTTCTCACATAAGACCGATATTGCATATGGGTCGACCTGGTCATCAATTCATGCATTGCCCTACTCGAGCAACATTGGGATGCAAGTGAATAGGATATTGAGGTATTTAAAATCCACTCTGGCCAAGGCCACGCACTTCACCAAGTCTACCGATAGATCAATCAAGGTCTACACCGATGTCGATTGAATTTGGATGTCACATTGACAGGAGGTCTACCACAGGCTATTGCTCATATATATGGGAACCTGGTTACTTGGAGGAGCAAGAAACAACCCTCTTGTGTCAAGAAGCGAGGTTGGGTCGAACTAAGGGCACTTGTACTTGGCATTTGTGAAGCTCTATGGCTAAAAAGGCATCGATCGAACTTCAAAGAATCAGACAAAGAACCTATCACACTCTGTTGTGATAATAATTCACCATGCATAGCGTGAAGATCCAGTCCATCATGATAAAACCAAGCATGTGGACATTGACAGACACTACTACGAAGGAGAAGATTGATGCCAAGATTATTCAACTCAAAGTATGTTCCTCGGCCAGATCGAGAATGTCGATATTCTTACCAAGGCTATTCCACCTCTTATGTTGTGAGACTAAGTAGCAAACTTGGTTGCATCAACATATCTGACCAGGTTTGAGGGGTGTGGAAATATTACTCAACATATTGAGTCTGGCGAGGTTTCAGGGGGTGCTCAGCAGACTCACTGAGCCTCGAGATTTCGTGCATAATATTTTGTACACCTTATTTAATTGTAAAAGACATATTAATTGTGATTCATATAAACAATTAATATGTCAAACTCTAGTTTACTTTATGTCATAGACATAACTTTTACTTTTACTTTTGCATGCTTGCCGCCCACATCTACATACTCAAGTGGTCGCCAAGCTAGCTAGCTAGTCTCTCTATCTCAATTGTATCTATTTATACATCTTTTTACTCAATGAATAAACTAAGTTGAAGTTTACTCTTGTGTTTATCACATTCTCAAACTATCTTCAATGTCCTACAGTCCTACCATCAGTTAAGAAAATAATCTCTTATCATAGAAGTTTTAAGAGTTCAAACCCATGAGAAGGTGTAAAAAAGATAGCAATTGACTGACAAGTAACTGAAAATTTAACAATTTCATCTAAGAAGTTACAAATGACCAATTGGGACAGTCCATAAACATTGGAACAGAGGGAAACAGAGTAATGATATATGCAAGGACAAGTTGTGCTGACCATTTCAATTAAACAAAAAGGGGATCCAAGAGGTTGACAAGAACTACTATAAATCTCATGGTAAAACAATATCATAAACGACCTAACGCTATAGTACGGTGTTCAAGATGACAAGGCTAATTCTACAATATGTTTGGAACAGCGCGCTGCCCAATATTTAGTTATCTTCCTGTTAAGCAATATTGTCAAGCCAAAAAGTAAAATATTTCTCCTTATCTGGACTTCATAAGCCAGGCCGCAATGTTACCTAATTCATGTGCAATAGTATTAAAATTCAAGCATTATGTTGATAGGAACTAATGAGCAGGCTGATAATTAGTGCTTTTGCCTTTATGGATCTGTTAAGTGTCTGTTTGCCCTTTTTCAACATTAATAAGTATTCACATGAGACTTACTTTTCAATCAAACACCTAAAAGACACGAATATGTTTATGCGTGTCTTTATTGACAGAAATACAGGAGGTTATAAAAACAGATGCAGCAGGAACAATACAAGCCTGATACACAGTTTTTTTCAGATAACAGCAAAACAAAAGAATATTATAAAAGGAGCAGGCTGTCAAAGGGATTACTGAGTATGAAACTCAGCAACACAAAAACTGTTACAAAGATTCAGCAAGCAGATCTCAACATGATTACAAGTAAGATGCAACAAATCAACACCAAGGCTGAACTTTCAACCAAATTCCGCAATGATAATCAAGTTCAGTGAACAAGATTATCAGGACTGGGTTTTCAAGGCTGAATACAGGTTGTTCAAGGAACAAAAACAGAGACTATGCAGGTAAGGCTCAAGATCAGCAAAGCAGCAGGTCCAAAAACACCAACTTCAACAAGGTTTTTAGCAAGGACACGCCAGGAATTGAAGGCTTAAAGTAAATATTAGGATCAAACGCCTATATTACTTATACATACTTTGTTATAACACGAGAAACGTAATGCAACCCAATGTCTGAACCTTTATTATATTATGAGATCAATGAAAAATAATGAAAACATAATAACTCATTAACTAGTTCAATACAAACATATGAGACAATCATTTCTAAAAAATGAAACCTCCCAAGAATGCAATATGTATAAATATTCAAGTCAGATTAAAGATTCAAGAAAATGGAAGGAGCGATTAATTACACTCATTTAGCGTAAGATAGAAAAAATATATTAAAAAATGACATGTTCCAATACATTCATGAATCATGACCACCGGTGAAACGAGGAACCAAAATCCGATTACATACACTTAAGATTACAGCAAAATACAGAGATAAGGTAGAAAAATCACACCAACAACAGCTTCCATGTAAGTAAAAGCCATGGCAACCTCTGAGTCGGATTCGCTAATCTATGGAGAAGAAGATTGGAAAACAAGGATTAAGAAGATTCTTCGTGAAATAGTAAACTTGAAATGAGTTCAAGATCGAAAACAAATTCTAAAAGTTTAGTCACAGTTCAACTATCAAGTTCACTTGACTTTCAAACACACAAGTGAAGATTCAACTATATTAAGCTCAAAGACAAGCAAGATTAAGGTACCTACTTAAAGACTTTTAAGCACATTTCAAGATCAATGAAGGGTACACATTGACACTAAAAAATATTTCAATAAGCTACAATAATACAGCCCGTACCCACACCAGCCCGTAACCACCCAACTCCCCACCCAGAGATGATAGTCGAATCCAAGGGATACGACTATCAAGGCTAACTGTCAAAAGTGAGGACACAATGTCCAGCAAATCAGCAAACAGAGGTAGTCTTATTACAAAAACCTATGACAAAATGCTACACAACAGATTCAACTGTATTAGTTACAGAACGGGATTTGCAGAACATCAAATTTACAACTTAGTAATTGTTCAACAGCAGGCATGTAACTCAGCAAAGTGATTTCCAGCAAGCACATCAGATAGAGCAAATGTTCAGAGCAACAAAGGCCAAAACACAGTGGTGCAAAGTGTGATAGTTTACAAGGCAAACAAGTGCAAAGATCGCCTATGTGTGTGTATATGAATATTATCAGAAAATTACAGCCACGCACATAGACTCAAAGACACACACTGAATCAATAAATTGATCACTGATTCAGTACACACATAGGAAATAGGAATGACAAACAACCCTTAATCACTGACCAATATTACAGCAGTTAAACAGACTCTAGACTGTGCTTTTCTCAAACCAATTGTCCACCCTTGGAACACACTCCTCCCGGAATGATTCAGTCAAGAAAAGCCACACTCACCACAGTTTAACAGCAGTAAATTATCAAGATTAAGACATAGTGTGAACAAAAACAGAGCTTTAATAGCTCGAATCAGTAGCAAATCAATGGCAACGGTATCATCTTTCAGCCATAAACCATCCATAGACACAATAGGCATAGAATCAGGCAGACAGTCCGTTCTAAATCAGAAAATAAAAGATGGGATACAATATTAACAAATAAAGATATCACCTTGTGAAGGAAACGAGCGAAATCCCTTCGAATCAGAATGTAAATGCTCGAATCGGCCTCTAATTAATGAAAGATCGAGCCTTTCACACTTACCCTTCCAAAAACACAATAGACACAAAATTAGGGCAACAAACTAATTCGAATGAGTCTAATAAGTGATAAATCGACGTTAAATTAGGAAAGGTATCACCTTGTCAAGAAATAGCTACACATGCCGCAAATTAGAGCCTTCAGATTTCAAAATACGTTCTTTGAATTCAACGAGCTCGAATCGGACATTAAAGGCGACATCATTGGACTATCAAGCCTTCCATAAACGTTTTACAAAACGTGGTAGCTCCATTTCAAATCAAACGTAGCTATGTTATTACCATTTGGGGAAATTTACATGAGAGAGATGAACAGAGAGGAGAAGAGATAGCAGAAGCCATATTTGATAAATGAAGGAGGTGGGTCGGATATTAGGGATTAGGTTTATATTATTTGGATGTATTAAATTATTAGGTTTAGATTTTTAATGTGGAGATTTTATTTATTGTATATATTATGAGGAGATTTTTAATCAATAATGAGTAGAAAAAAAATTTGGTCATCAATCAACAAAACAATTTAAGTCTCCTCATTATAAGTATCATTTAACGACAAATTTTCACCTCCTCATTAAATTCTCCTCATTAGAACACGCTTTTCTAGTAGTGTGTGCTGTTGAGTATTGGAGTCTGGAATCACAATTGAAAGCTTGAGTCAAGTTTTCTGGCCCTGAGAGGATTCTGGCCTCATTGACTTATATTTCACTGTGATCTGACTCTGTGTAAATCTAACACTCAAAACAAATCACCATACTTGCTGTGTTTGTCCTATCTTCATTAACAGATTGCATTTAAGCTGTGAAAAACTGAAGTCAGTGAATTGGTGGTAACACCAAGATTCACTACCTTGAGCATAAGGTTAAACTTTTTGTTTTTCACATCCTTGGCTGCATTCTGGATTGCTGAAGTATATTGTTAAAGTCTGTGCAAGTTTTGCTTCAGTGTTTGCCTTGCTGTGCATTAAATTATCAGGATCTGTATTCATTGTGTGAGTGCACACAGCCTTGAGAATAAGGCATTGCAGACTGATATTTTGATTCTTTGCAAGTCTGAATATGTGCATCACTTGGCACTGTCTAGTCTATCTTTTCCCCATATCTGCTGGGAATTTTCAGTGTGTATATCACTGTGATCTGCATCCTGGAATTCTGCCCCTCTACTGTGCTTATTTGCTGAATCTGTGCTGCCTGTAAATCTGTTGAGAAATCTGAACTTTCATTTGAACACCGTGTAATAGGTTTTTATTTTGGCCACAGTTTGGACCTGCTGATCATTTGTGATCGGCCAATATCGATCTTGACAAATGATCGGTCGAGGTGCAACTCTAATCGACCCTCGATTCGGTCAAACCGATTGATCGATCTAGTCTGGTCCCTTCTTGTTGTGCTCACTGAAACCTCTGTAAATCAAGCTGTATTTAAGTGCTGATAAACTTCAAAGTTATTTGTGTTTATCATCACTAAAATACATCTGATACTTTTCAGTCTGAGCAGTGCCCTTGACTGATCTAAGAATTAATTTTCATCAGTTTTTTTTTTTTTTTTTTTTTTTTTTTTTGTATTCTTTGAACTCAGTTAGATCAGTCTCAACTGTAACCTTTTTTTTTAAACCTGTTCAGTCCTGTAATACTTATTATCTGCAAACCAGTATCAGTTTAATCTTTAATCTATTCTTGGCATTTTGTTTTTGTCTTGACTACCCATTCTGTGCTTACTGTTGTGTTTTGATAAAAATAATAAACTTGACTTGTATTCACTTAATCACTTGTTTGAATTCATTTAATATCTTGATCACTTAGGTATTACATACAATCGAATAATTTGATTAAATAAGCTTTCGGTTTAATCAATTAGTAATTGTATTAATTAAAATTTGCTTTCGATCAATCTGTTTTGCACTTGTGATTGATCAACTTTCATATGCATATTTAGTTGTATCAATCAGTATTGATTAATCCTATATAAGCATAACCTTGTTTGATCTGCGTGTAAGCTGCTCCTTTGATAATCAAATTGAATCTAAAGTATTTCATCTCACTGGTTGCTTAGTCTAATCAATTTGCTGCTTGGTTTATTCAAATAAAATAGTGCTTAATTGTTTTGATCATCTTGAAACAACCTGCAAACGTGTTTTTGTTTTTATCACATAAATTAATCACCTTGATCACGTAGGTTTTATATACATAAGCGAATAGTGGAATAAATAAGCTTCCGCGCTTATTTTACTAGTACTTGTGTAAGTTCGAAAAAGAGTTTAAAAATCACCCACACTCTATTCACCCCCCCTCTAGAGTGTGTTTGCGCCATTATCGATCCAACAGTAACTATCACCATCTTTTGTCACGTGGACTTTTCCCGTGCATGTGTTTGCCTTGGTTTTTGTTTCTATGGTTTTAGATACTCGAGATGGAGCATACTAGAAGATGTCACGTGGGCTACTAGTGCGCCTTTCTGCCGGGTTTTGGTCAAACAGCTAAGTCTTTTACTCTTTTAATCTCTCACACACTGAGGACAGTGTTTCGTTTAAGTGTGGGGTGGGAGACTTAGCCGTTTTCTTGTTTTTGTTGTTAAATGTGCTATATATGTGGTATGCTTAGCCTATGACCGGGCTCGAGCCGATTTTGGGCAATTTTTAAAATTTTGTCAAGGGGTCTTCAACACCGTGTTGTGTGTGTTATTTTCACATTCGAGTGGTGATTACCTTAGTAGGGACCCCGAACGTGTACATGCGGTTTGATATTATCTGGAGAATGGAGATTATTAATTTCACGTAAGCTACACTTTATGCACAATTTGATTATTACCACCTCTCATACCACTAGTCTCGAGACGAAATAGAAAGGTTCATCTAAGTAGGATACGGGATGACGGTCCTGGCGTCTCTTTGACCCTACCAGAGCCAAATAAGCCTAACCCCGAACATTAGACCTTCTTAGCCCCTCTCAGCCTTGATAGAATGGTCTGACCACCATTCATTTTATAGCCGTTTTGTTACTTAGTCAGAAACCTACCCTAACCCTTATTTTTTGGTCACATTTCCTTCATTTTATACCCTACGAGTGGACCTAGTCTTTTGTTAGACCACACTTGCTAAGGCAAGTGTGGGGTGGGGGAAATGGTGTTTTGAGTTGGGTTGGTGGTTTCTCGGTTTTGAGCTATAAGGAGAAGATGAGCTCAATTGGGCCTAGTGTTTGGGTTTGGCCCAAGAAAAAAAGAAAAATCTGTGAAATTCCTTCCTTCAAAAAAAAAAGAAAAAGAAAGAGAAGAATTCGATCAACCAAGTTCAAAATAAATTAGGAAGTTCTCATTGAATAAAAGCTTGGAGTTTATAGAAATAAAAGGTTGGAATCAAAGGAATGAGCTTGGGAGTGACTTTGGATGATGTTAAGTTGGGATAGTTAGATAGGTGCTAATATATTCGAGTTCGCATCATAACACTTGAAACATAGTTGAGTATGGCAATGAGCTCGGGTATGTTGGTATCCTAGGGTTCCCAAAATGTCAAATTAATCAAAGAGGGGTTTGGATGGTTTGTATGGTAGAAATAAGGTGGTACACTTGTTGATTAGGTTCACTCGTACTTCTTTTTCTCCAGTTCCCAAATTATCCTTTTCGATTAACCAAAATTACCCTAGCCTATCGTTATAACCTTTCAAGTCCTACCCGATTGTGTCCAAACTTAGAGACCGTGATTAGTGGAGAGGGTGGTTGGTATGAGACGGTTGGTAGACTTTTGGTCGGGATTCAAGCCCCGACAATCATTTTGAGCACTTGGCTTTAGCTTGGCACCACACACACTCCATTTTCTTGATAATGTTATGACCGGTGTGTATATGTTCGTGTTTCTTACTTTGTGATCACCTCGAGGGTGTGGATAGTAGCACCTACGTCACAACGTTGAATCCCTTGGTTTGTTTTAAAACGCCTAGTTTACTCGAGGGCGAGCAAAGGCTAAGTGTGGGGTGGTTGATGGGAGTCAACTTTACGTGACTCCGGTGCATTGTTAATCCCCGTTTATCCCATGTTTAGCACATTTTTGGGTGATTTAGACCGTTTTCGGGGTGATATCTTGAGCCTATGGCACGGGGAGTAAATCCGTTGCTTTGATGGATTACTGCCCCTTTTTGTTAATATTAACCCCATTCCCGAGCACTTTTACCCTCCGGAATTGTTTGGATGTTTTTGGTTATTTATGATATTGTAGGGTATGAGTGTCTCGAGGACCCGGAAGGCGATGATTTATGGTGAAAAGCATGATCGAGGCAAGAGAAGAGATCAAGGGGAGAAAAGTTGAAGATGTGGAGAAAAGGGGTTCAAACGCGCGTTTGAACCCCCCAAACGTGCGTTCCAAGAGACACAACTTGATCAGAGTCCAAGCCTTCCAAACGCGCGTTTCAAATTACTCCTAAACGCGCGTTCCAAGTCTTCCAAACGCGCGTTTGAACCTCCTAAACGCGCGTTCCAAGTCCACCAAACGCGTGTTTGAACCTTCTAAACGTGCGTTCCAGATGAAGATCAGTCAAGATCCTGCCCAGAATGAAGCGAAACGCGCGTTTGAAGATGTGAAACGCCAGTCTCAGCCTCCCAAACGTGCGTTTGAAGCCTGTTTTTGCAGATTTTCCCCCCACCTATAAATACCCCCCTTAGACTATTTCTTGAGAACATCTATTCTCTTAGGAAAACCCTATCCATTTCTCAGCTCGATTTTTGTAATAGCATAGAATACTTTCTCTTAGTTTGAATCAACATAATCTTAGCTTAATCTTCCCATTTCTTAGCTTAGATTTCTACTTCAAACACTAAGAGACCACCTTTTAATTAGTTTTCTATTTTGTACTTTTGGATCTCAAATTCGAATTTCTGCAAGTTAATGGTATATTTCTTCTCCCTTTTAGTTGTTATGTCTTTAATTTACTGTTTCTTTCATGTTTTAACTAGTATAATGAGTAGCTAATCCCTTTTCATAGTCGAATCATGTGAAATTTCGTGAAATCACCCTTTGGGTGATGAAATTAGGAGTGAGTTGTGCTTTTTATTGTTTAATCTTGCTCGTTTCACGTCTTAGAACTTGTTATAACATCGCTAGATTAGATTGATCACCTAATTTAGTAATCTTACATGCCAATCTTACATATGTATTTTGCGGGGAGGTATGGGAAAAGGGGTTCTAAGATCACGGCGTAGACTCAGTTTAGTTGTTAAACTTGAGCCCAATGCGAGGTTAGTCGTTTCGACGTTTAAGCGGCTCTAATGCATAACTTGTCTTGTTAGTGAATCTTCTTTAAGAAATGGTAGTTAACTTGGCAGGTGTTAGGAGAGAGTTGTTCAGACCTTAGCACCGGGATTAGGAGTACGCACCCGTGAAATTGAATGCGAGAGTTCGTTTGTTATAATGCACACTCCCGGTTTTGTCTATCCTTGGGGTTGAAACTAGCTATTTTGATCATGGTTCGGCTATGTCCCTTAATCTATCTTTAAAACCTAGTAGTTTAATCTTCTTTCTTTCTTTTATATCTTTAGACTCGTTAGTAAGAATCACTTTAGTGTCATTGTAGAAAACAAAAACCTTAAAAACATTGATCACCTAGACTAAGCATCACGTCCGCTTTGGTACTCACAAACACTTTTCCCTTGGGTTCGACCTCGTACTCCTATAGCTATTCTAGCAATCGACCCGGTACACTGCCGGTTAGAGAGTTAGTTTACCCACGGTTTCGAGTCTTTATAAATTTTTTTTATTGGGTGAATTTTAGCTCAATCACATGGCGCACACCGTTTTGCTCTTTGTACACACATGCCGTGGGCCAATATCGATTGACGCGCGCCATTCTCTGATTAGTAGTTGGCTGACTGACACCATGCAATAAATGCTTCATCAGACTTTGAATGTATCAATTGGCGTAGGTCAATGTGTATTGACGTGCGCCAAATACACATGAGGTGCTCTCTGATCGTGTTTATTCACCATTGGCGTGGGTCAATCTCTCCGGCGTGCGTCATTTTGTCTTCAAGGGTTGGGATCCTTGCCTAAATGCTTTGAATCATCTCACAATCAACCTTTTGGCATCACCACATCAAAAATCCAAGCTTTAAGCCTTTATACCTGTGCTAAATTACAGACACGAAGATACCACGTGTAAACCTGATAACAAAATTGGCTCAAAAGTCTATATCAAAAGCAAAATAATAGTTTTTCATGATATTTCCTATGTACACAAAAATGGTCCAAATTATCACAAGAATTGCTGAAGTTGATGTCAAAACGTCAATGAATGCATGAGAATTGAGAGTAAATCATCAAGAGATGCATCATCTGGTTGACTTACATCAAGGATGAATGGGGAAAGGGGTGAGCTTCCTGTTGTTTATGCTGGAATACGAGGATTTTTTATTATCATAAAAGAATAGGTGGATGTGCCAGGTTGAATCTTAACGTTTATTCACGTTAATTTAGAGCACTCGCATTAGTGTATTTTAACAGATTCTTTATTTTACAGACTTAAACATCATTTTTTCAAGTTTATAGATTCTTAACACAATGTCAACTGCATCATAATCTGTACTTACGTATTATTTTTTAATGATAAAATAATCAAAATCCCTATTTTATAGATTTACAAATTAATTTAATTTTTCATCTATGACAATTTATCTATGCTACTATTTTTTTTTTCAACCATGACAAATTTTGTTTCTATATAATATTGTTAACTCAATTTTATTGGAATTCTCATTCTTTTTTAATCTTATTATTGTAATGTTAATTAATTTATTTTATATGTAATATATAGTTTTAATGCTCTTATAATCAAGATATATTTTTATCAATAGCATTCAAGATATTTGTATTTTCATAAATAAAATTTAGAATAATTTATTATAGAAATAATGATATATAATAAAAAGTGACTGCAACGTGTTAAAAATGAGAAAATGAAGTACACATACTAAAAAAAGAGTTCTTCAAAAGCAAAAACAAAAGTTGTACCTGTCAAAAAACAAAAGTTCTTAAAAATAAAATAAAAAAGGACGCCATAAACGATTAGAGAGGTGAAAGAAATAGCAATGGATGGATATGGAGTATTTCTCAATTTGTGCTATATGTCTAGCTTTGCTTCAAGAATCTGTTGTGTAGAGATTGGCTTGAGAGATACAACTGCATCAGTATTTTAGATAGATCTGAATTGTTTGGAACTATAAAATTTGGATTTAACTTCATTTACAGATTCTATTGTAAATGCTCTTAGATGGAAGATTTGAAATTGTTCTATAAATAATATAAAAAGCACACACACACACAAACCTAGGGGATCAATGTCATTTAAATAGATAAGGGTCTTTTTTTAGACAAATCTAAAACATGAGGTCCTAAAATTGTCAATACCCTGCAAAAAAATCTTTTACCGTATGTTAAAATTTAAAAAAAAAAACAAAACAAAACAACCCATTTCCCTTAATTGGTTATTTATTCTCTTTGCCAAATTGACTATTCTTCCCCATTTTGATTATTCGCCCTCTTTGTCAAATTGACTTTTTGATTATTTTAATGTATCTCCTAATGTACTTGTTTAAATTGTTATATCTTTTGTCTTTTTTTTACATGTTTAATCGTTAATTGGCTTTGAAAAAAATGCTAATATATGTTGATGTAATAAAAAACGCTAATTTATGCGGTAAAAAGATTTTGCGAGTTCTCGAATCTCGATATTCCTTTGTTTAAGAACGTCCTAGTTTTGTCTTTCAAAAAAAAAAAAAAAAAAAAGGAACGTCCTAGTTTTCCTCAGGGAAAAATAAGAAGCGCCACAGAGATATTTTTAATCTAAAACGGTAAAAAGAACGAAAAAAGATAGTGGTTGAAAAGATGAAATCGCGCGTGTTACTACGTGTGGTTGTAGAACGCGTGTAATGAACAGACGCGTTTTGTCCTTCTCAACCACTATCTTTTTTTCTTGTTATTTTTCCCCATTTTGTATCTTATTTTGTCATTCTAGCCTGCGATCCAAGTAAAAAAGAAGAAGAACGTCCTAGTTGAAGTACTTTCATTGTACTTTGGTGACGCTCCTTTTTTTATAAACATTTAAATTCATTCTTTTTTTTCTAAAAACTCTGTTGTCGTGACTCGTGACTCGAACCCAGGTCTTGTAGGCAAGAGTCGAATATCGTGACCAATTAGACTACGGTGCACGGTGACTCTCCTTTTCGGTGATTTGCTTGATATAATATCTTGAAATTTTAAAGTACAACAGTTGTAGGAAGATTTTACCAAGTGGCATACATTACAACCACTCATTTCTAATCTCTCACACACGATAAAAGTGTATTATGTGAAAGAGTAAAAATAAGGAGCTCTAATGTATGTCACTTGATATAACTTTCCTACAACCGTTGTAACATAAAATCTATCTATGATATCTTCCATGCTACAATAAGTTTCAGGAAAATCAAAGAGTTCTTGTTTAATCATCATTTTTAGCTTTTTTAATAGGCAGACCCATTTACAGAAAACGGAGATATTCGTGACTATTAGCACTGGTGTGTGGCTTTTTCTGAGAAATTTTATCTCACCCTCTGATTGAATGATATATTAATGGTGGAGAAATATTTGGGAACGACTCCCAAACCTAAAGAGTTGATAGTCAACCGAACCTGACCATTCCAATAACTAGCAAGTGAAATTCACATGTTGTTGTTCATGTTTCGACATGTTGCGAGCAATTATATCACTTTTGAGTTGTTTTGACGTCGGTGACTATTAGCAATGGTGTGTGGTTTTTTCTGAGAAATTTTATCCCACCCTCTGATTAAATGATATATATATATATTAACGGTGGAGAAATGTTTGGGAAGGACTCCCAAACCTAAAGAGTTAATAATCAACCGAACCTAAAAAGCAACCAAAACCAACCATTTCAATAACTAGTAAGTGAAATTCACATGTTGTTGTTCTTGTTTTGACATGATGTGAGCAATTATATCACTTTTGAGCTGTTTTGACGTCGGTGACTATTAGCAACGATGTGTGGATTTTCCTGAGAAATTTTATCCCATCCTCTAATTGAATGACATATTAACGGCAGAGAAATGTTTGGGAAGGTCTCTCAAGCCTAAAGAGTTAATAATCCACCAAACCTAAAAAGCAACGAAACTTAACTATTCTAATAACTAGTAAGTGAAATTCACATGCCATGGTTCTTGTTTTGACATTCTGTGAGCAATCATATCACTTTGAGCTGTTTTGACGTCGGCGACTATTAGCAAAAGTGTGTGGCTTTTCTGGGAAATATTATCTCATCCTCTAATTGAATGACATATTGACGGCGGAGAAATATTTGGAAAGGACTCTCAAGCCTAAAGATTTAATAATCAAAACCAACCTTAAAAAGCAACCAAACCTAACCTTTACAATAACTAGCAAGTGAAATTTGCCAAATATAAGATGAATCGGATAAGATCCCAAATAGCTAGACTACTCAAAATAGGCAAGATCCGAAACATACTTATTTTAGGAATCTAGAGATCGTATAAGATTGTTTTTCGCTACTCCCGGGCCCGATGCACCAATACATACCAAGTTTTAAGCAAATCCCATCTCGTCAAAGATACTTTGCACTATATAATATATAAGACTAATTATATCCCAATACACTACTCAAAGTAAGCAAGAATCCGAAAGTCTACTTAGTTTAGAAACCCAGAGAGAGTGAAAGACTTGTATCACTGCACCCAAGCCAGCCAATGCGTTAACGCATGCCAAACTTAGATCCCAATATAGAATACTCAAATTAGGTAAGCCAGATATCGTAAATGAATATTTGAATAGATAAAACGCAAAAACTCTAAAATAAAATAATTAAAAAAAAGAAAGGGAGAACAATAGTTAGTTAGTTAGTTACAATACATAGGTATTAACGTCAAATTAGTCAAAGTTTTTAGTTACTCCCTCCGTTCCACAATAACTGATACAGTTGTCAAAAACACACAGATTAAGAAAGTAATTAATTATTTTGACTTTGATTAGATAAAAACTAAACTATTCTTATGTAAAATGGAGTAAATAATACTAGTGTATGGAAAAAATAAAAACATGGGTAAAAAAAGTGCATTAAATTTTACATTGAAAAATATTTTGTTTCAGTTAATTTGGAACAAAACTTTTTGGCAACTGCCTCAGCTATTTTGAAAAGGAAGGAGTAGTTAATTTCTCAATATTAATGGTACTGGTAAGATTAAGAGCGCTCACAATGAACGCTTTTTAGCCCCTCGAAGTACACCGAATTCCGACATTATTATGACAATCGTAAAATATTATCTACACTGACCTAAATTATCAAACGCTTGAAATCTCACAAGTGGAAGTGAAAGCGGTAGAGGCCGGGAAATTCTGCTGTAGAGAGTTCCTATTAAAACGGACCGTCGGATGAGTACCATATGCAGAAAAAGACAAATTTGTTTTGTTTGTTTGTACACGTATCACAAATCAATCGCTTTAGTGTAATAGGAAGTGCTTAGAGCAGAGTTACCCATAGAGGCCACTCCCACCTCCACCCGTTTATGCAACAAATAATTATGGTTTTTTATTTGTTTATTTTTTTCACGACTTTTTCAAAAGAAAGAATGATCTGAGACATCGGGTTGTATCACAACGAATCTAAGACACCAATGATATACACCACATGTCTAAAAACAATTTATTAATTTTAAATTTTCTGATTGATCACCGTAAAAAAAAAAAAAATTATTCTGATTGATAGAACATGTAATGACATGGTGTGGGCGGACTACCGTAAAATCACTTAATTCAATAGTATTATTCTTTATTTTTTTTGAAAAATTCAATATAGTATTATTATTTTCACATAAAAACATGTTCCGTTCTCTTCTTCCATTGGGTAGTATCAATTTCTTCCTATAATTTATTTAACAGTGAAGAAATTTGCTATAGTGAGTATTTTGACAAACAACAAGTGGAATCTTAAAAAAATAATAATAAAAAGTTGTCAAGGCAGGCCTTGCATTTTCACCCGGCCATTGCCGGTGCTCTAAGCAAAAAGGCTTGAGTGAGCTAAGCTCAGAAGACTATTGTTATGAGGACGAAGAGATTGAGCGAAGAAATGGAGGACGGTAAAGATTCCGCCGCCGGCGATGAATCCAAGACCCGACAACAGCAGGTTTCTTTTCCGTTCAATAGCTACTTGACCCGACCCAGTTTTCTCTGTCTCCTGCTCTCCATTGGCTTCGCAGTGATTCTTATGTGTTCATTTGTAATCCACCATCGAGACCTTGTCGGCGTTGCTAATCACGTTTCTCGATCAAATTTCTCCGATTCCGGCGGCAACGAGTCTGATTTTGGATACCTCGGCGTCCCCTGGTGTAAGCTTCTATCTATCTTTCTTCATTAATTAACGTTTTTACCGTCATAATTACACAACAAAATGACCCCATTAAATGCTGGCAACACACTTTTACGCAATTGATGATGCTCTGAATACCAAATCAACGATGTAAAAATGCATTTTTTAGTACTATTTTACTGTAGAACTAGCATTTGTGTTTTGTTTCTGCAGTGTGTATTGTATAGGTGTATGTTTGAGTTAGTCTTTTGTGTAATAGGCAGATCAAAACAAGGAAAAACAGTTGAATGGACAAATGAGGATTTAATCAAAGGTTTAGAAGAATTCGTGCCGATTTACGAAACAAGACCAATCAAGAACAACATGTTTGGAATGGGATTTGATCATAGCTTTGGACTTTGGTTCATTACTAAATGGCTAAAACCAGAATTAATGATTGAAAGTGGAGCTTTTAAAGGGCATTCAACTTGGGTACTTAGACAAGCTATGCCAAACAAGCCGATTATATCGATTTCACCCCGTCATCCTAAAAAGTATTTGGAAAAAGGATCAGGTTATGTGGATAGAAATTGCACATACTTTGCTGGTAAAGATTTTGTGGATTTTGGTAGTGTTGATTGGAATGAAGTGTTGGATAAACATGGGATTTATAATCTAAGTCAGGTTGTTATCTTCTTTGATGACCATCAAAGTGAGTTAAAGAGGTAAATTTATTTACTTCATGAAATTCCCTTTTTTTTTCTTTCAGTTTATGGTTCTGTTGAATGCTAATGGAGTTTTATTTTTAACTTTTTGGATATGTGTTTTAGGCTACAGCAAGCATTAAAAGCTGGATTCAGGAATCTTGTATTTGAGGATAACTATGATACTGGGACCGGAGACCATTATTCTTTAAGACAAATTTGTGATCAATTCTATATAAGAGGTTTGATGTTTTTTTTTTGGTCTCTTTTTGGTGTTTTTTTTTTTTTGCACTAACAACAACTTGGGTTAACCATTTTGGGTCCTAAGAAGTTATTAGATCCATTATGACTCAAGTAGCGTGACAAGACTCAAGCTACAGGACGTTACACCATCTCTCGTCTAGAAAGAAAAAAAAACGACGTGCATTCATTGGGCTTCATTCAATTGTAGTATCATTTTTGGCCCTTTGTCAAAAGGCACCGAATCAAACCTAGCATGGCACCACACCTGACCTTAGGATCAACTTTTCAGAGGTTGAATGTGCACATGCAATCTCTTTGAAAAGGCGATTTTTGACCTTAGGATCAGCTTTTTAGAGGTCGGGTCGAATCTAAGGTCAATAATCGACTTTTAAGAGGTCAATTGTCATTGCGGTGTCCCATAGATAGGCTTAGTGCGCATTCAGCCTTTGAAAAGCCGATTCTTGACCTTAGGATCGACTTTTCAGAGTTAGAGTCGAATCTAAGGTCAAGAATCGACTTTTTAGAGGTCGATTGACACTTTTGTGCCCCAAGGTTTGAAATGGTGCCTTTAACATCTGCCATGTTTTTAGTTCTTCCACTCATTGAACTTCATCCAATTGTATCTGTTCAAAATTCGTTGATACAGATGTATAGTCATTTTATGCTTATAAAACTGATGGGTTCATTGAATCACAGGTGGTGGGCATAGCTGCTTTAAAGATAGCGATGAAGCTCGGATTAGACGAAAACGAAAGAAACAGTGGACAAAGACAGTGGATATAGATGAACTTTGTGGGCCTAATGAATCTTGGTGGGGGGTAAGAGGGCAAATGCTTGATAATTTTGATCACTCCCGTGAAGCAATTACATATGAAGAACACTTTGAAAACAGCAGATATGTAGAATCTGTTCTAGATGTGTATTGGGAGGTCCCACCTGTAGCTGATCCTTCTCTTACTCATCAAACGCGATATGATCCGGCTCGGGTTAGTAGTCCGATTATTAGAAAAGACGAATACGGCTTGTTCAGTAAACTTGGATTATCAAAGCTTGACTCTTTAGTTTTTAATGGGTATACTCAAATGGTGTATGTTAAGGTTTCTGATGAAGACTCTTGATGAGTGCAGAAATTTGTTTACAAAATTTTCTTTCCTAAACGCGATATGATCCGGGTCGGGTTAATAGTCCGATTATTCGAAAAGACGAATACAGGTTGTTTCGTAAACTTGGTTTATCAAAGCTTGACTCTTTAGATTTTAATGGGTATACTCAAATGATGATGTTTAGGTTTCTGATGAAGACTCTTGATGATTGCAGAAATTTGTTTACAAAATTTAAAAGACCGGAGGACTCTCAAATTATTGTCTCCAGAGAGATTTACATTAGCTCTAGTGTTGAGCTAGGCCTTGGCTTCCTTTTATATTTATTTATTATTATCTGTTTAATAGTAGCTCATGCTTTGCCTATCGGTGTATCACAAGAAGAGTTATGGTGGAGGAGTTATTTTAGAGGTATTATAAGTGGATGGACATGATTAATCTATGTCACACCTACACACATCACATCTGTGAGAGAATGAGATTTAATCACACCCCTCCACTTGGTATATCTCTCAAATCACCCCACCATAATTCTTTTTGTGTATCACACGAATTTGAAAGTTGATTCTCACCAAAAATAATAATAATAATAATAATAATAATAATAATAATATATAAAAATAAAGAATAAATTATATATATATCAATAATCTCCAAATCCTATAAAGAGTAGGCTAAACCTGTTTCCATATTATATAAATAATCTCCGAATCCCATAAATAGTAGGTTAAACCTATTCCCATTCCCAAAACCGCCATTCTTTCGATTTCCCGCTAACGTATATATCAAGTAATCTCCAAATCCTATAAATAGTAGGTTAAACCTGTTTCCATTCCCAAAACCGGCATTCTTTCAATTTCCGTTTACACATTGCTGCCGAGGATTCTTTCTTTCTTTTCCCGTTTCAAACTCCCGGAATACCCTAGAAATTGTTGCTGGTGAATTGATAGTGTGCAAAAGAAAAAGATGAAGAGGGGCATCAAGAGATTGGAAATTGCAGAACATGGCAGCGATTCTGGAGCAATTTACATCCCACCGTGTAAACTACAGCAAAAGATGAAAGCTTTTGAGGATAAAGATAGCATTGAGTACCAGAAATTAACATGGGATGTGTTGAAGAAGAGTATCAACGGGATCGTAAATAAGGTAAACTCGTCGAACATCGAGAACATCATCCCTGAATTATTTTCCGAGAATTTGATAAGGGGTCGAGGGTTATTTTGTCGATCGCTTATCAAATCGCAGATGGGCTCCCCTGAATTTAGCGATGTATTTAGTGCCCTAATTGCTGTTGTTAACTCAAAATTCCCGGACGTAGGTGAACTGTTTGTTAAAAGGATTGTTTGGCAATTGAAAACGGCTTATAAACGTAATGATAAGGCTAGATTGTTGGCTGCTGCGAAGTTTATTGCTCACTTAGTGAATCAGCAAGTTGTTCATGAATTGATTGCTCTTGAATTACTTACACTCTTGCTAGAAAATCCATCTGATTATAGCGTTGAGACCGCGGTATTGATTGTAAAAGAATGTGGATCGATTCTTAATGAAGTTTGTCCTAGAGGATTACAAGCTGTATTTGATAGGTTCAGGGGAATTCTTCATGAGGGTGAAATTGATACGCGGATTCAGTACTTAATCGAGAGCCTTCTCGCATTGCGTAAAGTGAATTTTGATGGATATCCATCAATTCGACCTGAGTTGGACCTTGTGGAACAGGAAGATCAAGTAACACATGAGATTTCACTGTCTGAAGAAATAGACTACAGGGTTGATTTGGATGTTTTCCAGCCGGATCCCAATTTCTTGAAGAACGAGAACAAATATGAAGGTTTGAAGAAATCAATCGTAGATGAAGAATCCGAAAACGAAACAAATTCTGAGATGGGATCTGAACATGACGATGAGGAAGATTCTGAGAAATCCGAGGAGATCATTGATGAAACCGAGACAAATTTGAAAAATTTAAGAAGAACCATTTACCTGACCATAAAGTCAACCCTAGACTTTGAAGAAGCTGGCCATAAATTGTTGCAGATAAGGTTAAAGCCTGGTCAAGAAATGGAGATTTGTACACTATTGTTAGAATGTTGCAGCCATGAAAAAGCTTACATTCAGTACTATGGACTTCTTGCGCAGAGATTTTGTATGATCAATCGAGTTTATCAACAAAGCTTCGAGAAATGTTTTGTGCAACAATACTCTATGGTGCACAGACTTGTCACTGAACATATCCTAATTGTGGCTAAATTCTTCGCGCATTTGATTGCTACTGATGCATTACCTTGGCATGTATTTTCGTATCTCCGTTTGACTGAAGACGATACCACATCTTCATCGCGTATTTTCATCAAGTATCTATTCCTTGGCCTGGCAGAAGAACTTGGTCTCTGTAAGCTGAAAGAGAGGCTAACTGATCCAACTATGCAGGACTCTTTTGAATCGATTTTCCCGAGGGATAACGCGAAGAACGCTAGGTTTTCGATCAACTTCTTTACCTTAATCGGTCTCGGGGGAATAACGGAAGATCTTCGTCAATATTTGAAAAGTTGCAACAAAAGAAGGAAGATGAGTGAAGAGTAGGAGAAACACAGAGAACTATTCCATTAAGAGCTAATCAAGACGGTATCTTTATTAGTTTTTATGTATGTATTTCGATTTCCCAAAACGCAATTTGCTAAACAAGTGCAATGTCCTTCATGGCTATGTCTAGTTTTATTGATTTTGATTCACAATATTCTTGCAGATTGCCTTTTTTTTTTTATTATCTTAATGGTATATACTCATTGTCTAGTTTTCCTTTTATCAGTAATTCTCTACTTGAATATTTATAATTGTAAGCTAACTGAGAACATACATTAAGAACAGGCCTAAGATACTTATATGAGCCCTGACAACTTATAAGATATTAATTCAAAATTGAATTTCCTAGCTATGATCTAAAATGACTGAAATGCCCTGAGTAATCCTGCTTATCAATAACTTGAATATATTTGCTGATGCTTGGTTGGTTGCTGCATTTAATTACGAGCGTTTTTAGTTGCATGACACTAAATATACCGTAGGGGGACCACAATGTCAATCGACTTTTTCATAGTCGATTCTAGAGCTAAGAATCTACTACTTTCGGCATTTGACCAAGTAAAAGTTGATTCTAGAGCTGAGAATCGACTTTCTGGCGGTTGATTGTTTTCAGTGTGGTGCCATCTGTTTTAGTGACTCTATAGCCCTTTTCACACCCGATTTTCACCTTTATTTTTTTATTTGAGAATGCGATTTTCACCTTTAGGATCGACTTTATGCAATCAACTGAGTGAAAGTCGATTCTAGAGCTGAGAATCAACTTCCGGGGTTGATTGTTTTCGGTATGGTCCCATCCCATGTTAAGAACACCGTGGTGCTACTAAATGTGCCCTTAATTACATACATACATAGTTATATTATCTAGTTTAGTCAAAACAGCTACCATTGATTCTCCTCTCTACCCATGAAGGAGAAAGTACTGGACTTGTTCGACTCACACCTAATTCTGCGTGTGTCGTTATTTCCTCTAATTTCTTCAAGTCGTTTTTCGGAACCTTAACGCGCCACACCTTGAACGTTTGATCAAGGCTCGCGCTATAAACCAACAGTTCGATCTTGATATCTTCGGTTTCCAGTGATGCAGCTAAGCATTTCACTGGACCATGATGTCCATCCATAACCGCAAGACACGAATGCAATGAATTCCCTTCTTCTCTCTTCCATACGCGTATCATCGCGTCCTCAGAACCGCTTAAGACCAAGTCCTCGACTGCTGCTAAACATAGAACTCCGAATCGATGACCTTGTAAAAACCCTCCATGATTATACCTTCCTGAAGTTGTCTCCTTTTCCCAAAAGTTCACTAGGCCATCTGATGATCCCGAATACAGGAAGTTTTCACTTAGAGTCAACGCATTAACTGGTGATTGCTCGAATTTTAAGGTTAGCGTAAGAATATGAGAGCTTGTCTGAAAAATCCTTCTCCAGATTTTGATTGTACCATCTGAAGAACCGGTGAATACGCAACCGTTTTCTTGGTTGGTAACGATGGCGTTCACGTGTCCTTCGTGAGCAATAAACGAATCAACACATTGTTTTTCTGAGATTTTCCAGACCTTAACTGTTCTATCCCAAGAACCTGTGTACAAAAGCTTTTCTAAGTTATTGTAACA
Organism: Gentiana macrophylla; assembly: GCA_026214975.1. Classification (NCBI taxonomy): domain Eukaryota; kingdom Viridiplantae; phylum Streptophyta; class Magnoliopsida; order Gentianales; family Gentianaceae; genus Gentiana; species Gentiana macrophylla. The sequence continues at coordinate 119,945,808 of CM047809.1, read as the reverse complement.
CATACATGACACACAGTCTGTGTGTTTGTTCAAAATTCTTGGAAACTTCAAGAATGATCGTCTTGGCAACGTGACAATCTTTCTCGGTTGGAACCCTTCAGTTGGAGGGACATCCCAGACACGGACTTTATAATCCCCGTGTGCGGTAAACAGTAACTTTCCATCAGCTAAAAGGGCTCGAATATCTCCAGTACTAGCTTTTATACGTCCCATCTCGATACAATCCGGAAGCTTCCATGCATGGATTCTTTTACTTTCTGAGCCAGTGAAGATATAGTGTTTGGAAGCTGCTATGGAGAAGATTTTGCCTTGGCTATGATGAAGTGAGGCTAAGCACTGGTAGAGAATAGACGACGGGGACGGAGGAGGTACGACGAGGGGCGATCTCGTCCACGGAATTTCGGGGCTTGTTGGACAAAATTGTAAAGAAGTTGGAGATGCACAGGATGTTCTTGTTGAAGAAAGATTATGCATATCAGAATCTTCATTATTGTAACTAAATGAAAGCCTTTTAGGTATAATCCCATGAGATTTACCTTTGCAAAACTCCATGGAATATGAATATTGAACAAAAAAATAATTTAATCTAGGAAGCTAATATGTATGTATGCATGTATATATATATATATAGATGAAAATTGATTATTTTAACAAACAAAAAAAAAACTAGGTTTTTGAGCATGTAGGGTGAGTTGGTTGGAGATTGTGATTAAAAATAAAAATAAAAATCCACTTTTGAAATTTGATTATAAAAGAAAAGTTGTAGGGGTATGTAAGTTACCCATACCTCCTATTTACTGAGAAACATTGTATAATAAATAATAAACAGTTAGAGGTTGTTATATGTCTCTATATGGTTTTTATGTAACATTGCACGTTCAAAATGTGGAGAAAAATTACCAAGATATAAGACTGACATGTGATAAATTTGATAATTCGAGTTAAGCATTTAAAACAAACGAGAATGATTAACCAAAGTAGTTAATAGATTTATTATGACTCAAGTTTATAATCAATGTATTAATGATAGTAAAATGGTTCTTTAGACTTTATAATATATAATCAATTTTTATAATATGTAAAAATTTGAAAAGTAGCATAGTTTCGTCCGCTCGGACACGAATTTTTTCAGATTCAAGTTGAATAAAAAAAAAAATCTTATTCATCTTGTATAAAATATTTTGTTTCTCTCTTACATATTTCTCTTCACAAACATCAGAGTTATTTTATTTGACATGTGCTAATAAGTTGTGGCATTCGTGAAAGATCAAAAATCACACATGGCATGGTGTTTTTAGGAAGCACTCTTCACTTCACCGAAGAGTGGAAACCTGGTTGCCTCTTTATGACCCTTCATGTCACCATAAAGTCTCCTTTCGGCTCTAACAAACCTTCATATTGGATTTGGCATGGATGGAACCGAAAAGTTATGGAACCACACAACTTTTTACATACACAGACTGGTTGTGTGGAGTACAAACTGCAATGACTCAATAACTATGCACCGAGTTGGTTCAACATTGAGTTTGCCAAGCATAGATTTTAAAGAGGCAGCACTAGGTTTCGTCTACGTCTTTTGGTATAAGAGGAGGGTCAAGATACAACATTGTACGAATCTTTTCTGATATTTAATAAAAAGACTTCGTTTATTAATAAAAAAGTATTCAACACGAAACTCAATACAATCAAAACAACATTTTGACCCCACTTTATTCCGATCAAATTGAAATATGAGTAATGATACGGACACAACGAATGTCACAACATATATCTACACCGTTGATTATGATGAATATAATAATGATCAATGAGTTTACATTAGGAATCAACGGTGTAGATATACTTGTTGTGACACTCGTGTCATAACGGTTGTGTTCGTATCACTCTTAAAATATTTCATGTCTAACTTGACACTACTTACTAATTGTGGTAGTATAGGGGGGTAGGCAAAACAGTTGTAGAACATATGATATTGACTAGTGAATAAAAAGGGATACCAGAAGTTATTTCATGTGTGAAAAATAGCCAAGCATATAAGTAACAGAAAGCCACCACTCCAATAATAGACAGTGATATAATAAAGATTAACAGGACCCTATGTATTTATTTTATAATATTGAAGTAGGTGTGATACATAAATAACATAAAGACTATAGTAATACTATTTAACTTAAACAAGATTTAATGATTTGCTGAATTATTGGTGGAAAGTTGGTAGCTGGCTTTTACTCTCTATGAATTTGCATGGCTGTTTTTTTTTTTTTTTTTGGTAATTTTATAATAAATATATTTTAAATTTGTGTCATATAGTACAAGTAGTACACTTTGCATTTTCTTTTTTCTTTGGTACTCAAAAGAGAGATGCTTTTACTCTAGAGACAATTCTACCAGCTTCTTACACATTCCCAAATAAATTGGTGATTCATTCGAATGTATCACCTCTGCCCCACAATACAAATGTGACGATTATAAAAACCGTCTGGGTCAAAATCTGATTGTAATATGGGTGATTGGAAATCGTGGAATGATCTAAATATATTTTTAACGGATTTGAATGTGGGCCTACAAAACACACAAGAACGTTAGGGGCCTTAGAGCTTGCCTCCATGAGATACTTTAACGATTAAATCAGTATTTGATAAAGAAAATTATATGTAGGACAGTAAAAAGGAGTATTTGCAAACGTATAAAAATCGTACATTGATAATGATGATGATGTTCTTTTATATAGTATACTAGCATTGAAGTCGTGGTCAATGTCGATGAGCCGTTATGAGACTATCATGGAACAGTCATGGCTAATGGGTGATTATCACGGATCTGTTGCAGAACATGGGATAATGCTCATTTAATAAAGAGTAACCGGTGTTTTGAGGTCGGGACGACCTGCATTATATTGAATATAAATGACCAAGGTGAGCCCACACCTTGGCGGCGATATGACCGTAGACGCCCTGCATCATGCCGGCTATAAAAGACAGAGGAAGTCTTACACCGTGCTAGGCAGAGGACGAATGTCAGTTGATTGATCATGAAGACGACATGCGTTGTACTGAGGCAAGCCATGTGCTGAGGTCTCCTGATTCAAAACCAAATATTGAGTTGAGCTCATGTCGGCCCATACATCAATGTGTCCTTCAATACTCAGTTCGAGACCCGACAAATATCACATGTATGATAACTGATCATACTATTGTCAAAATATGTTTAGTCTTAATATGTGATTTCATGAGGCATTCTTTATACACACGTACATATTAATTCAAGGGGTTCGATGTCTTGTAATATGACAAGACCTCTCCAAATGTGTGAAACGTTGTCTGCTTGAGAGCCTATCATGTTTTGAAACCCTTGAATCTTTGATGATGATTTCTACTATTTTATTCGCTACACATTGACGATTCAAAAATAAAACAGGTACATCTAAGTAAACTTTTTTCTTAATATATGATAGTATTTTATTAATCTATTTTTCGGTTCATCAAGTTACATGGCCCCCCGTTATGTTATGTGTGGATCCGTCACTGCCACTGCCACCGCGAGATATATGAATAAATATTCATAAAGAATGAAAAATTGACTAAATATTATTAGATACATATATACACTGATTCACAAATATATATACATATATATGTATGACATTCACTACAAATTTCATGCAAAAAAAAAGATAAAAGAACACTAATTAAGTACTGGCTTTCATTTGCAGAATTTCTTTTTTATATGAAAGATTTACAGATTTCTGTTGAATCAACACATTAGTTCATTTGTACTAGAAAACAAATCCGAGCCGTTAGTTTGTCGAGTTAGATGTATGTAGAATCAGTAACCACCGTTCCTGCAGCGGCATAACTGACCGGAGCCTCCTCTCCCACGGGATGTTGAATCAGTACTATAACGGAATCCGGTGACTGTCCTTTCTGGAAAGAAGTTGGCTACATTTTTCCATAAAAATGAAAAAAAAGTAAAAACTCCATATAGCCAAATAATTACCAAATTTCAAGATATAAAATGCAGATTACCTACAACAGTGTTGTAGCGGAAGCGGAGCTACCTTTACCGCAGACCGGTGTGTACGCCCTGGTTGATTTATTTTTTTACTTGTATATACATATATGAAGTATTAAAGGCTTTTTGTGTTAGATATATATCCGCGTTAACGTCTTTTTTTTTCTGGATTAAAAAACATGAAGCAAAAATAGATACTTCAAAAAGTAATGACTTACCACACCAATATAACATTCATGACTTCTAAATTGTTTAAAAGTTGCAGCATCCACTTCCTGCGTTTATCATATATTATTAAAATAAATTAGCCTACAGATTAATTAGTATAAGTACAATGAGCAAAGTATCTTTTATAAAACAATTTTGAATGTTTAAAGGTCTCAAAACATAAGGTCTTCAACAAAACATCCACCTTCCCCAGAAAAGTCCTCTACCCAGCCAAAAAAAACCTGTCACCATCAACCCAGGCCCTGTTCCATCACTTTCACAATCACACAAATCTGATATTCCAGCCCCAACCTCCATTATCGTCTTACCCAGTCCCAATGGCCCTCCCCAAAACAAGACAAATCATACTTTAATTCAAAAACCCTTTACTGCGTCTGATCCTATCCACCCCTACGGGGTGATTACATAGTGGGAAGGCCCCAATAGGGAGTTAGATACGTGTGACATCCTACGTGAGGAATCCCTATGCGAGATGGCTGTGTGGTCAGGATGTTCACGTGTCAACTCCCTATTAGGGCTTCCCACCATAGAATAACCCCCACCCTACTGTCAATCCCACTTCTCTCACCAGCACTTCCCATCCTATCACAGCTGAACCTACCATAACCACTGATCATCAAAATCCCCCCACCCCTCTTACCCAAAAATTACCCACCACAACTGAACCAATCCCCAACAAAAACCCACCTACCCACACCCCAAAGACCTTCACCAGAATTCCCCAAAACAAGGACATAACCCTTACCGACATCACTAATCTGGAGCAACAACTTGGAAAAAGGAAGACTGAATTTGGGATTACTTTATCTCCCAAAAAGATTAAATTGGAAATTGACAATGGAAAGGTGGGTGCTGCTAGGCAGAACCACCAAGCCTGGTCCAAGCCCATTGAATATTATATGTTGGAATTGCAGGGGCCTAGGCAACCCCAACGCAATTCCTAGTCTTAGATGCCTGAAAAAATCCTCTCTCCCCTACCTCCTTTTTCTTTCTGAAACTAAGTTATCTTCTACAGCCATGAATCGTGTTAAGATATCTCTCGGGTTTGCCTCTGGTTATCACGTCAGTAGTGATGACACCAGAGGAGGACTCTCCCTTCTTTGAAATGACTCCACTTCAGTCCAAATTCTTACTTCCTCACTTGGCCACATTGACTCGCTCGTCACCTACAAACAAATCACCTTCCGTTTCACGGGTTTATATGGAAACCCTTATCATGAACAAAGAACCGCCCCTGGACCTTACTCAAACGCCCACTCCACTCTTTCTTATCCCCTGGTTATGTCTTTGGAGACTTTAATGAAATTCTTCATGTCTCTGAAAAGTCTGGAAACCATGAACGACCCAGATATTTGATTGAAAATTTTAGAGAAGCTCTGATCCACTGTGAATTATTTGATCTTGGCTTTAAAGGGGCTCCCTTTACTTGGAAAAATGGAAGGAAAAAAAAGGATTTGTTAGGGCTAGGCTTGGCAGAGCCGTTGCTAACCAAAGATGGATTAATCTCTTTCCAAATTTCACTGTCTCTCATCTCACAGCTTCCAGAAGTGACCATGTGCCTATTTCAATTTCTGATGGTGTGGCTAATTTATCCCACAGCAAAAACCCTATAATCCGTTTTGATCCTTATTGGCTCCAAGACACTAATTGTCAATTTATCACTGAAGAAACCTAGACCAAAGCCCCTCACCACAATGACAAAGACTTTGCCTTGGGAATTAGAGAGGTTGGTTGGGCCCTTCACTCTTCGAGCAGGAAAAAGTTTGGGAACCTCTCGAAAAAAATTCAACTCTTGCAAGATAACTTAATTGCACTCCAGCAAAACCATGATGCCGACATTCTTGAGGGGAAACAGCTTATGAATGAGATTGAAATCCTCCTCAATATGCAAGAGGAATATTGGAAACAGAGAGGGGGAAGTGAATGGCTTAAGGCAGGGGATAGAAACACCACCTTTTTCCACAAAAAAAGCCGCTGTCAGAAAGGGAAAAAAAAAATACCATTCATACCCTTGTTACTGATGCAGGAAACACCATTACTGAGCCTCATGACTTGCTAAGTCATGCAAAGGATTTTTTTCTTAACTTGTTTACTTCCTGTGCAGGTACAAACACCCATAACTCCTCTTATGTAACCATTGATTCTCTACCTTTTCAGCAGCTAAGATCTGAACAGATTGATTTCCTTCAAAGCCCCTATACTGAGGACGAAATTTTCAAGGCCTTGAAGAACATTCCTGGCAAAAAGAGCCCAGGCCCGGATGGAATGCAAGCTATCTTTCTCAAAAAGCATTGGCAGGTATATAAAGCAGAACTTATGCCTTTTTTGCTCAATATCCTGAACAATGGTGCTGATTTGTCTGCTATCAACGATACCCTCATCTCCTTGATCCCCAAAACCCAAAACCCAAAACCCCTCCACCCTAAAAAATTTCAGACCCATCAGCTTCACCATCTACAAAGTCATTTCCAAAACCTTAGCCAACAGACTCAAGCCTATCCTCAATGATGTCATTGATCACACTCAGAGTGCCTTCATCAAAGGCAGACTCATCACTGATAATGCCTTTACTGCCTTTGAAGCCTTCCACACTTTGAACTTTAAACCAAACACAGCCAAAATCTTATGGCCATCAAATTAGACATGGAGAAAGCCTTTGACAGAGTTGAGTGGAACTATCTTAATCTGATCATGACTAGAATGCATGTCCCTCCCAACTTCATTGCACTAATCCTTAAGTGTGTAACAACTGATTCCTTCCAAGTCCTTGTCAATGGCCAACCCTCAACCCATTTTCTACCCTCTAGAGGGATTAGGCAAGGTGACCCTCTCTCCCCTTCCTTTTCCTTCTTTGCTCTGAAGGCCTCACTGCTCTCATCAAGCACTCTGTTCTTAAGGGTGATCTAACCCTTTAGATTTGGCAAGCATGGCCCTTGTCTATCTCACCTCCTATTTGCTGACGACAGTATCCTTTTTGCCCAAGCCACCAAAGAAAATGTTGAGGAAATCTTGAAAATCCTTAGAACCTATGAACACCTCTCTGGTCAAAAAGTCAACCTCCTGAAATCTCATGCCTATTTCAACTCGGGTATTACCCCAAACCTCTCTCATTCTATCACTCAAGCTCTTAATATACATGTTGGCTCCTATTCTGGGAAATACCTTGGCCTCCCCTTCATGGTTGGTAGAACCAAGTATGATATTTTTAAGTACCTCAAAGATAAAATCTGGAAAAGACTTAAAACGGTTGGAAACCCCTCTATCTCACCATGGCTGGTAAAGAGATCCTCATCAAAGCAGTTATCCAAGATATCCTTATCTGTGTGATTCAGTGTTTTCAGCTTCCCAAGAAACTCCTTAATAAAATCTTGAGCTCTTTAACCAACCTAACTCCCTCATGGCTAGCATCTTCAAATTTAAGTACCACAAAAACCTTCCCTTCCTAGAAGCCAAAACTAGAACTAATGGCTCTTTTGCCTGGAAGTGCATTCTCTATGGTAGAAACCTTCTAAATTGTGGTCTAAGATGGAATGTAGGGAATGGAAGCCAAATCAATATTTGGAAGGATCCTTGGATCCCTCTTGAACCTTCCTTCAAAATAGCCCCCTTGGATCACTCCTCAACTTTTACCACTGTTGACCAACTCATTCACAATCATACCTGGAACTTACCTATCCTAATGCACACTTTTCTACCCCATGAAATTGATTGCATTATGGCTATCCCCGTTGACCCCAGAATTAACCAAGATAAACTTATTTGGCACTACTCTCCTAAAGGGATCAACACTGTTAGGTCAGGATATAGTAAAGCACTCAAGATCAAAAAGCAAGAGAAAGTTGTAGGGGATACCTCTTCACCCAATAGCACCAAAAACTGCTGGAACTTCATTTGGTCCTTGCACCTGCCTCCTAAAATCAAGATCTTTGTTTGGAAACTTGCAGCTGGTGCCCTTCCTCTTGGTATTAATCTCCAATACAGAAACCTTGCTTCTGGTATCTGCCATATTTGCAATAAGCATTTTTAGTCTTGGACCCATTGCTTCCTGAATTGCGGTTGGGTCAGACATGTTTAGGAGCTCCTTCCTGATTATCACCCTTTCATAACCCTCCACCACAACCATTTTCTGGATTTTTGTGACCTTCTATCCAAATCCAACACCCTTGATGCTAAATTTCTCCTTACAACCTTCTGGTTCATTTGGCTCTCACGTAATAAAGCCCTTTTCGAAAATCAACCCCCCAACCATGTCGCATACCTGCCCAATCCTCATCCCTTCTTGATGCCTTCCGTTTGGTTCTTGTTGCAGACGAAATCACCACGGTCAAAACCCCCTTCCCTACGAATTGGTTAAAACCCAACAATGGATCTCTGAAAACAAATGTTGATGCAGGGTTCATTAACGGCTCGGGTACTGCAGAATCGTTATCAGAGATCACAATGGAGTACTTATTTCTGCAATCACTTGCAATTTGGGCCGTCTGGCTTCCGTTGAAATGGCTGAAATGCTTGCAATCTCAATCGGGCTCACTGAAACGTCGAAAATTTGGAATGGCAACCTTATTATTGAATCGGGCTCTCTCTCCTCTGTTGCCAGAATCAACAACGAAGAAGATGATGACTTGTTTGGCCTTGGCTCCCTAGCAACTGTAGTAAAATCTGCATCTTTATTTTTTTCATCATGTAAACTTTGTTTTGTTCATAGATCGTGTAACAAGGTGGCGGATCTTCTGGCAAAATTAGGGTTTTCTTTCTCTTTTGATTGTATTAAATCGCACTATTAGGGTTCCAAACCTCCGCCTGTAATCCTCTCCGCTATTAATGCGGATATTGACTAATATGAATGATCGAACCTTTCCCGTCAAAAAAAAAAAAAAAAACATAAGGTCTTATATATAAAGAGATAAATGGAGAAAATACCATATAGAAACTATATTAAACTTAGATGATATATGTAACGCCCAAAATTCAAGTTAGCGATCTTACTTAAGTCATAAATAGTCAGGTAACTATTTCGGCAAATCGTCTTTGTTTGGCTTAAAATGGTTAATCCAAGTTACCAAGCGCATCATTTCTAATCTTACATCTAATTTGTTTTTCTCACCTTTTCAATATGGGATATTACATTCTCCTTCTATTCAGGAAAAGGTTCATATATCTTCAGAACCAACTACCAGAGGATTCTAAATTTGGCTCCCATTGTCTCATCACGGTGTGACAACTAATCATATATGGTAGTTGGCTACGTCACTACATGTAACGGCTGTAACTCAAGTCTCAACGGTCTTTATACTTGAGAGTTAATTGATCCAAAGAACTACTTAGGCGTATCGTATTCGATGAGCCTTAAATGTGGTAGGGTCAACTCAAGTTACCAAATGCATCGTATTTGTATTCGAAGAGCCTTCTAACGCGAGATACTTTTACGGTTGTACCGGATAGTCTATCTTCCTACAAGTTGTACCAGATGGACGGTTGTACCAGATGGACGGTTAAGATGATAATCAACTCATCCCTACATGTTATACAACTATTGCTACAATAGTTGTACCCTAAAATTTCGCGTCAGACTTACTATACTATACATTGGAGGAACAACAATTTTCGTTGTTTTCTTCAAAACAGGCATAACAGAAAAACCTTGTGCCAAGCCATTTGACCTAAAAATCCACCTACAAAACAAACAAACAAAAAAAATACATATGAAATTCCCCATTAGAGTGAAAGCATAATTAAGACATCGTCTTCCTTTTTAAAGAAAGAATTAAATCAACACTTCAAAACTCACCCAACATAAACAAAGATAAAGAAATGAGCCCATTCTCGAACTACCGATCTAATCCACGCATTCTCTAACGAGCTATCCGTGTTAAGAAATATCTGAAAAAACTAACAATGCTTAGACACAGAATATATGTACACTTTTAATGGCATCACAGAGATTATATTGTGGCCCCACACTGAAAACAATCGACTATGTGAAAGTGGATTCTCAGCTCGAGAATCGGCTTTCACCTAGTCGACAGAAAGCCATTCTAGAGAGCTGACAATCAACTGTAAAAAAAACTGATAGTCACTGGTATGGTGCCATTAACAACACCCAGAACATATCCACCTTTGTAACGATTTATGTGAAATACAGTGAAAAAATGTACTTACACCAAGTTCAGCAATGGCCAAAATGTGCATTGCCCGTTGAAATTTTCTGTAGAGTTTCAATAATGACAAATTAGTAATTAACAATGCTAATGAGATTAATTAATGAAGTAATTAAAAACAGGGGAAAAAATAACGCGGGTCGGGTCGCTTACTTAAACATGACGTATTTCGTAACGACTCCATCATGCAAGGCATGTATATCTTCATTTTCTATGATATTCAATTGTTCCTTTAAAACTAGCAAGTTCTGAGACACATGTCGTAATATAACGTAGAAGGATATGAAATAGTTAAGTAACACAAGCACCTGCATCAAGGAAAACAAATTTTTTTTTGCCAGTTTATTAACAAAAATATAGTCAAGAAGAAAATTGGATTTGGTTTAGGTGATACATATATATATATATATATGAAGGGGATGTACCGAGAAATAAGATATCGAAGCCTGATAACCGATGAGAGTCAAGTAAAATAGACACATGATGGCAGCTGTAGTACGACGTTCAGAGACAGAGAGACGCTCACAAGTGATGGAATATCCGAGAGAAATGAGCAGAAACGACGCGAGAGTTGATGTACGAGAGAGAACTCCGGTCACGAATACACCGAATGATAGCCATAATGAACATGTGTGAAAGTAAAAGCAAGAGTACCTGCAGTAACAACAACAACAACAAAAAAAAAAGTCTTCCTAAAACCGGAGTCAATTAATCTTGAAGTGTCTGTTGAGTTTAACTCGTACTCAGGGGTTGATATGACCTAAATCTCTGACACTCGACCTCTTAGGAAGAATCTAACCCTTTAACTTTTAGGGCATTCTCAAACAACTTACCATTTGATCAGTCAACATACTAAATTGTACTGCACTCAGACAACTAATCATTTAAGTCAAGCTACTACGTTGTACATTGAAGCATATGAATACAAGGGTGATTTTGTCGTTTCGTATGACATTTTAATACAAGTCTGTCAAAAGATTATAAATCAAGACAAAGTTACATCTAGTCTCAAAGCTCTAAATTAGTCATACCGAGTTTGACTCAGGTGGTGCCTACAAGGTCCGACTCTCTTACACAAAGGCAAAATATGTGACCTAGAGTTCTTTAATATGGCACTGTTCGTAAGACCTCTCTCTGGGTATTCTCAAACCACTACGTGTACTTGATCGAACTTATTCGTTTGAAAGGCTTTATTGCCTTTACTGTGTTGCTAATTGACATTAATTACAAAACATTGTAAATTTCCCCTCAAACAACAATCAAAATTAAGCTAGATAATCGAATATCGATAACATTAGAGAAACGGAAAGACAAAAACGAACCAGAAGATGAAAGATAGAGTGAGCTGCAAAGACTTGATTAATGGAACAGCAGCAAGTGTCCATTGCAATTTATTCCCCTGTTCAACCACAAATAAAACAGAGCAATCCAATAAGTTAATTAATCAAATAAAAAAAACCCACCAAAAGCAATGCATTTGATCAAAATCAATCCTAATTTCCTCCACCTTAACTATGAAATCATTTGACTAATCAAATTGTGAACAATGATTAATAATATTCAAAATTGATTGGAAAATAAATAAATAAATAATAGGCAAGAAATGTGAAGGGACCTGCAAATGGCGGTTTCTGTAAGTGTTAATAATCCAGCAAACAGCAAAAAGGTACCATATCAACATGAAAACTAAATTAACTGATGGGAGAAGACTGTAAGCTCCATTAATGACGCTCTCATTGTCCTCCATTTTCTCTGAGATTTTTCAAAACCTTTAATTAGCAGCAATTATTATTAATAAAACAAATTCGAACGTTTTGGTTTCCTGCAGTTTAAAAGAAGTTCCTATATGTATGTAAGATGGCCACCAACCGCCACCTGTAACATTTTTGTAAAGAGAATTTGAAAGAGTCAATTACGTCCTTAAATAAATAAATTATTATTATTTTAAAAAACAGTTGAGGTGATATCATTTGAAGGAATTAGTGACCTGATAAAATGCGCAGAGACGGTTGAGGTGTTGCAACTAAGTACCTGTACGTGGTGTAGTCGTGCAACAAAACCATGTTAGTAGTATATATATATAATTTTTTTAGATGAGTATTATGTATAATTATTGTTATGTATTTTTAAAATATTAATTATGTACATTTTCATTAAGAGTAATAATAGAGACACAACTAAAATAGTAATAATAGATGCACAACTAAAATTTCACAACGGATGACACAACGTGATATCTCACCATTGATTTTAATGAGTGTTAATTGATTGTGATGTAGACTCGTCAAAATCAAGGGTGGGAAATCACGTTGTGTCATATGTTGTGTAATTTTAATTGTGTCTCTATCATTGCTCATTCATGAGCTTAGGTTATTCGAAAAAACCAAAATAAGTATTTAATGTACGGGAGAATAACTCCACCGACTCTCTCTCTTAACTTCTCCTCTCTCCACTCTCTAAAATCATCCTTGGGTTTTTTCTCCTTGTCCCTATGTTTTCGACGCTGACCGCCGAAAGCATCGGTGCCGACTGTCCTTTTTAGATCTCTGATATTCTTTTCTTCTTTTTCATGTAGTTTTCAATTTGTTGTGTTTTCTTTCCTCTTTAATAATTGGAGATCTGGAACCATCTCTTTTGGATTTCTGGCCATGGTGGCGACGGTTTTGGCCGGTGACCGCCTTCTTCTCTGCAACTTCACAATTTGGAGACTCTCTAGGCAGCTTTTGGTTTTGGAAATTCTCTTCGATTTGAAGAACGGTTTGCCAGCGGAGGTGATATTTTCATGTTGGCCGGCCGGACTATTACAATAGAGGTCGGCTTCAGGTTGTGGAAGTCGGTGATTGTCTACGGAGTAAAGATTTGGGTATATAGTTTTGTCGTCTATTCTGTCTGCTGAGCCTTTGTCGCTGGATTTTGGACTTGTCTCCCCCTCGCCGCCGATCGGTGTTGTTGGTGGGGGTGATAAAGCAGTTCTTACTTTTCTTTTTGGTGTTGTTGGCGTTGGTAGTTTCAGGATAGTTGTTTTCCTTTTATGTTTTGGGGTTTGTTTGTAGATCCCGTGTGGCTTTGGTACTCATCGGGCTTGTCAGTCGTTACGGTTGCTACTGGTGGTGGTGGTGTCTTTCGAGTTGGTTATGGACGTCCGTCATATTTCGGTTTGTTTCCATTTTCGTTTTTTTACCAAATCAGTTTCTCTTTAACGAGACGGTATTTGGTCATATTGGGGTTCTTCCAATCTTCTTTTATTTTTTTAGTTTTGGTTTTTCCAGTAGTAGGCTTGGTGGTGATCCAACGGTTGTTCGGTGTTATTCCGACAGTTGTCCGGTTGTAATTCTGTTGTTTTAATAAAATTCATTTCGTTGCGTAAAAAAAAGTTATTTGAAAAAATTACAGTAATTCAACATAGTATCAGAACGAGAAATTATGAGATAAACATTAACTAGTACAATTTTTTTTTTCCATTTATATTGTACACGTCTTGAGGTATTTTTGTTTGTCAGTCTACATATTGAAGTAGAGACGTGTTGAAGTCTTTAAAATTTGTGTTTTTTTAATCAGGAAGACCACACATGGGGTTGAGAGGGGGTGAGGACTTAATATGATAAGATAATTTTTTTTAATATAGTTTTCTATATCAATTTAATTTAGCATAACGGTGGACTATGGAGTATTGAAATTGACCTCAAAATGGAAAAAAAAAATGGTGAAAAGCATAATGTAGGTAGTTGTAGGGTGTTTGAAAAAAAAGTGGGACATTAGGTGAACAAACTTTATATATTAGTTCATCAATCTCCCCCTACTCCACTATCCTTTTACTACAATAACATAATTTTACTAACATTTATGTTGTAATGGTGAGACCAGTGTAAATAAAAAATTTAAAAAAAAAAAAAAAAATTAAATAGAGTCGTATTACTGATGTATTAGTTCCAAGTAACATAAATTATAGTCTACACTTTCACTCACAATAAATATGTATTATACAACATAAAGCTATAATACATGTCAATTGATATTCCTTTCTTCCACGATTATAAAATAAATCTCTCATATAACATTTTGATGGTTTAATTTTTTTGGAATTTTTTATATGTAGACTCTATTTGTGTACTTTACTGATTTGACACTATTTTAACCATGTAAGTAATTAAATGATTTGCGGCGGATCATATAATTAAGTCACGTCAGAGCTAATTCATGAAGGTGTAAGTAAGAACTTCTCAGTAGTTTTTAAATAATCATAATGTATCCTATGGATCCGATCACTCACAATGTATCGGATCGCTATTTTGATCATTCATTTTCAAGTCGATTTTAGTTACTTATATGACATTTTATCCCTTAGAACTTGAAAAGGTTTATAAACATTTTGTAAATGTTCAGGGCCGTGAGAGAGGTGACGCAGAGATTTCGGGTAAGAGCAAGAATAAAATTTTTAAAGCAAATAAAAATTTGGAGCAAACTATATGTAGCGTATAAATTTTAGTGTTTTTTTGGATCGAGAGAGCGCTCTGGTCAGATGTGAGGCCATGCATTGGCCGTGAGTGATAGGTAAGAAGATAGAAAATGTTGATGTTTATCAACTCTTCCTATATAGAGTGGTGATGTGAAAAGTTTTATATATGCTTAATGTTTCATGTGTAGTGAAAAAAAATTATGTGTAAAGCTTTTAAAATGCTTTTACACCGTGGATATATAGTTTATAAAGAAAATATATATACACCGATAATATTTCATTGTGATGAACCTTTTAAGCAGTTTATCATTGAAGAGGTTTTTACTGACTTAGCCAAGAAGGACCTTTAAATAAAAGTAATGATCAATCTGCTGAGATAACTATCATTATTATCAATTCGTTTCGTTCCACTAGATCATAATCCACGATTGAAGGAGATATAATCAATCCGAGACATAGCACAAACCCAAAATAAAACATAATTGAACATCAAATACCATTAATAAATAGAAAAACAATATCCAAATTAAATTAAACATGATGTCGTCCTAAACAATCACATTCATTAATAAATAAATAATAAATAATAATAATAAAAAAAACTGCTTGCAGTAATAATAAAGAATAACACCAATCTAGCTAGGGCCTCATCAAACAAACAAAGAAGTCATCACAATTACGACTGTCACAACAACTGATACAAAAACCGAAGTCTCAAAACTCTTTGCACCAGAATTTGAAGACGGTGACAGCGCCGGTGCAACCGCCGGGGGGATTGGTGCATGCGGTGGTGGGCGGTGTGGCGGCTTTTCCGGTGCTGGAGGAGACGGTGGATGAACCGGGAGGACTTCGATCTCTAACCGTTGGCCATCGTTGCAACGGTCAGGATCACCACTAATGAAATAAGCCTGGCCAGGCTTATCGAGAGCAACCACCGTGTTTCCGTCATTGAAAACCGAGATCGGGTTGCTGGAATTGCAGTGATAATATCCCCATTTATCTACTACAAGAACTGAATCATTCTTGTATACAAACCCTGCCAAAAAAAAAAAAAAAAACCATCACAGTTAAAAAATTGCCACATTTTTACAACACTATTAACCATGCAGCCACAACAAATTGAGGCATAAAATGTGTCGCACTATATATGTAGATAATTGATTATTATATATCGTGTTACAATAGAAAATATGGCAAATTTGGTTACAAGAGAATATATTGATATGGAAAATGATTAAGACCCCGAAAGTGAGCACCACCCATGCATCCTCCGATTGTGTTTTTGTATGGCCCATGATTTTTGTATTTTACGTTTTTTTTGCGTAGTTTTTTTTGTGTAACAGTTCGCTGTCTCCATCACTATTGTATTGATATAGCCACAACAACAACAAAAAAAAGACACAAAATGAGTTCCAATTACATTACTGATAATTATATATGAGTTTTATAATGTTGAAAATTGCCAATTTTTTCACACTTTTGCTTGTTTTCTGATTTATTAAAAGGAATTTATTAGGCACCATTAACCAAAAAATATATAATTACAATGTCACGGACCGATATACTTAGCTAGTAGATGGACCGAGACACATCCTAGTGCGTGCCTAAATGAAATTAAAAAGATAGAAGTAAAACACCCGCGAGACTAAATCCATGCACGAGCCACGACGATTACTAGAATCATAGAAACTAAGTCACAAAATGCATTATAGTATATATATTTTTATATGATTGATCATTGTATAAGTACTAGACATATTGAAACATAAAAATTAAATGAACAAGTATACATAACACATGAAATAAATGAATGTAAAGTAAAATAAACTAACGCAATGTATCGCCGACGTGGAAATTCCTCCGGGAAGCCCAAAGATTATACATAAAAGTATGGTTAACCGGTGGCTGACGCCACCCTTCGTCATCACCGACTTTGAACTCCTCCGCGGCAACAGTGGCTTTCGGTGTTGCGTTTGAAATGAAGAGCATGAAAATAGCAAATAAGAACAACTTCATGTAGGATGTTGATGAGGCCATAGTTATGGACTTAATTCAAAGATTTTTTCTGGTGCCGTAAATAAAATTTTCTTTTCTTTTCTTTTCTTTTTTTTTGAACTGCAAAAAGAGCAAAAGGTACGTAGATAAAGAAAACAAGATGTTAGGATTATATATATAAGGAAAAAAAAGTGAGGATTGGGAAAGAATTTACGTGGTGAACGTGCATGGTAGTTATTATATATATTTAGCAGTTTAATTTTGACAAAGTAAAAGATCGTGGCTTCGTAGTTGAGTTTTTTTTCTTTTTTATTTCCTGTATTTTTCCAACATAATTATAAAGACAAATACTTCTTTTTGTAATATAATAAACAAAATAAGTACTGCCCAACATTATCACAATCGGTGAAGCAAGATTAGTACCCAAGAAACGTATTTCACTAATGTCTTTTTAGTTTCGTTAAAAAGGGAATGGAACCGCAATTTTTATTTTATTTTTGTTCTATTTCAATGTTTATAAAATGAAAATTGAAAAAACACATAGCAATAGTTAAAAACGAGGTAGGATAGTGTGGATAATGTGAGATTGATATGATTATGTATGATAGGGTATGTGATTGAGTAAGGTAAAGTAAGACATGGTAGGCAGGGACGGAACCAAGATTTTTTTTTTTGAATTTGTAAGCGCAGAATCAAAATTTTCTTGACGTTATACTATAGGCAATTTTTTCAATGCTCTACGATTCAAGAGAAAAATCATTCAAAGTCTTTAAAGGAACACCAGCAACATTCCAAATGGGCTGAGTTACAAATGGGAGTTAAAAAGGTTGCTGCATACTAAAAGTTGGGTGGGCTAAGTTACAAATGGGTTGCATACTAATACAAAAAAAAAAAAAAAAAAGTGCAGGTGAGCTTAGCCCACCCTAGCCACCTTCTAGTTACGTCCTTGGGTAGGCAAATGGATGAGGTGGAGTCGGGTCGGTCGGGTTAGGTAAGATAAGGTAGGCAGTAAGGTTATTATACATTATGATTTCATTAATGCTAAATACCTCGTAATGGGCCAACATGGCATCTACCCAACGGTAAGTCTCGCGCCATTAACGTGGAGAGTTTCGAGTTTGAATTTCAATGAGCACAAAAGTGTGCAAGGCGTGTTTATTTCGTTTAGTAAAATAAAATAAAAAACCGGTCATGGGCTCACTTCCTTTCTCAACTTCGGTTGGAGATTCTTATACTCAAACATCATTGCCTCCAAATTGGCTATTGAATAAGGTCTCCAAAGTGGTCTTAGGTCTCAGGAGAGGAAGAATGTCCTATAACTTTAAACATATTGTGTATAGTCATCGAGCTAAGCAACCACACCATAGACAACTGGTCTATACAAACTCTTTCGTTTTGAGTTTGGTTTTCACCTCAACCACATACATGGGCGGCTCTACTCTTAAGGGTTGAGAGTGCTGTGAAACTCCTTAAAATAAAAATATCATGTATAAAAGCGGTAGAGATTTTTTTATAAACACATATATGCTAAACTCAATTTCTAATTTTTACGCATCAATTGCATGTTTTTATCTATGCTCTATAATTACACGTATATAATTGAATATTCAAATATATGTATGATCTGAAAAAAAAATTTAATAAATTTTAGACTTAAATGTCAAAATTCCTCCATCCGCGCCTTCGTACATATATATATAGAAACCAACCTAGTAGCTTACTTAATATAGTAAGGACAAAATAATAAGTATACCACATTAATAAATAGCAAGTATGGAGCATGTTAATATGTTACAGGTTCAAAAGAATATATAAACGAATATTTATTTTCCTTTAAGCTTAAATGAGAGACAAACTCACCGATAGAAACTCATTCATTTTAAGAACAAATGTTAAAAAGACAAAATTAATGTATTAATTGGCATTTGGCTGGAAAATAATGCCAAAATGAGCAAATTCTCATTCCACAACGTGATTATGCCCTTCTTTTATTTTTTGTTTTTGATTTTGTTTTAATGGATTTGTTTGGTAGTAGATTTGTTTGATATTAAAAAGTTTTAGTAATTTTTTTTAATGAATTTATTCGATAGTGGAATTGAAGTCGTAAAACGTACCAAGGGTAATTTCATCCTTTCAGGGGTCTTTTATCATTTTTCACCATTTTTTAATCTACTTGTTCTTTTTTACAATTTCTTCTCCATTTTTGCCCTTTATAATACTCCATGTAATCTGTTAGATATAATGACAAGTTGAGTTTTTTTGGATAATTACGTTTGAATTTAAATTATGATAAAGTTGTTAGGATAGATTATATGATTTAGAATTTAGATAGAGTTCTATTTGAATAGATCTCTATCATTTACAACTCTATAAATTGTTATATTCGGCCATAATTGATTATTGATTATGGAATGCAATACATTATATTTGTTTATTAGAATCAATGGGGAATTAGGGATAATGATACAATCTGAAATATTTTTAAGAATATGAGAAATTAAATATTTTTATAGGAGAAGGACAATCGCATAATTTTTATAATGGAATGACAAACAGTGAATCCCGAAAATCAGTGAATTTCGACAATGAATTTTGAAAATTAGTGAATTTCGACAGTGAATAAATAATTTTGTCATTTATACAAAAGTTTCAAAAAACTGTTACTCAATTAATGAAATATTTATATCCTTCTCCATCATTCCCCTTAGAATCAATTTTGATTTTACCAATCCCTTGAAGCTTGCTTCGACTAATAAAATGTTTTCTTTCAACTTATTTCTCTTTTTTTTATGCAAAACGCTAATATAGTAATATTGATGAATATATAACTCTCATTTAATTCTCCATTGATTTAAAAATGATGATTTGATGTCAACTTAATAGAGTTTTCAGTCCTTTTGTGTAGTGTCAAAGTCCGGCAATTGGTGGATAATTATGCCAAGTTTTCTCATTTCTTTTCTTCTTCTTTTTTTTGACAAAAAGTTTTCTCTTTTTTTTACTACACAATATCTAAAATTACAAATTTTACTAAAGAATCACAATAAACAAAATAAAAATAATTAAACTATTGTCGTTGCACAAATATCTCCACGGCCCAAATGGACTTAACTGTGACGTCCCTAGACCCGGACTTTATAGAGCTAAATGGGTTATAAATGATCTGGTCAATTGCTTAGACCGTCGTTCTCGATTGGATAAAAAGGACTAACCCGAATTAACAAGATCTTTATGTCTCATATTTATATGGTGGTGATGTGTTTTCCCCACTTCCAATATTGGATATCACGTTAACCGTCTTTCAAACCGTGTGAAAACTTCAAATAGACTTTACATTTTGTGATGTATGGTGTATTATAAACAACAAATGGCATGAGATGAAAACTTTTGTTAAAGCGATATTTCCTAAAGGCATAACTCAGTGTTAAGAAAGACATGAGTGTCATAGTGATAGTCTTGCCTGTACCGATTTTTCTCAACGGTTTTTTTTTTATACTGACAGTCTTTGCAAACTGTATCAATGAGACATAACCATTGATTTACATCATCTACAAAAAAAATCATATTATATCATTTGTTGTATTACAACCGTTGTGATATATATACTAGCATTCGTCATATATCAATAGTTTCAACTATGATTAATGTCCAAGAATACCTCTATTGTGTCATTGTTTTGACAAAACTTTGTTATTGTATATATTGCCCATCAATCTTTTTAGTAATCGATTCAGGGCAAGACTCAACTCAACTCCAAATAATATTGTCAATAGACATACTTATGAGTCATGATTGTATGTGTGGGTCCGGGTATAACAGTCCGGGTCAGTGGTGGATACCCACATTTCCATTGTTGACCAATGAAAAATTGACACATTGTTACTCCCTTTCTAGTTTTACCGACATTGAGTTTAACTCGGCTCAAATATGCTACAATCTTGCAACTGACCTGGACCTACCCCAAATTGATCGTTGTATATAAGCTCATTTTGCAGTCATTAATGTATTATATACTGGTGAATTAGTTACAATGATCATAGTAATAATAATTGATTATTGTAGATATTGATCATTGTTTATTTATTTACGAATATATATAATATAATAGATAATTATAATCAACTTATGCAATGAGTTTTTGCATTTTGCATTTTAGCTGCCCAAATATTAGTCACGAGCACATGCATATGCTAAACAGTAAACAATTTGCTGAAATTTTTTTGCACGCCTGACTAGCTTTCCATCACACGTCTATCACTTCTAGATAGAATATTCTACTTTGATCTGATCGTAATACGAAGACCTTGTCTTAACATTTAAAAGTTTTACGGATTTTACGTATATACAATAAATGACTAGGAAAACATATAATTGTTGGGACATTTTGCGCGGTGAACATTTTGTGCATCTTTCGGTGATGGAATCATGTAGCTTGATTGAAATCCTTCACTAGACATCAAATCTATAATTACTAGTGGATGTGAGTCGTGCAAGCCACGATGGATCCACAGGGCCGGCCCTCATATTTGTTTGGCTTAAGATCAAGTCCTCGAATTGGGTCTTTTAGTTAAAGTTGTTTTTTTTTTTTTTTGAAAAACATATTTATCGCGTTTTTAACATCCGTAAATACAAAATTCAAGTTATTTGTTAGATATATTATTCACAAATCTGTTTTTATTTTTGTTTTGAATGTGTTGTCAGATTACCGAGAAGTCACGACAGTGTCGCCGAAAAAAAAACGGAGTTTTTCGTGTATGCAAATGACACACCATTTAAATAGAAGAGATTTTTCATTAGGACACATCATTTCGGTTGTGCATATTCATTAGGGACACATCCTTTGAAGATTTAACTGGTTTGTTCTTTCGTGAAGAAGTACAATATCTTTTCGTTTGTCTATATATAGAGAGACATCGGATTCGGTGTAAAAGATAATGAAGTTTTTTAGAAGCATCATCAAGACAAGATATATTGTGTCTAAAACATATCTTTACATATTACTATTTCAAGATCATTTCTTGCAACACATTTAGAGACCATATACTTACAAAATAGAATTGTCAATTTATTAACTTATATTCTTCTCAATTGAGAATTTGATAATAGAATTTAACATTTATGAATGGGAAATTGAAAGAAGGAAAGGGAACTGGGGAAACGAAGGCAGGACTGATGGGGAGGGCCGGAGCTTAGGAGTGAAAAATGAGTTCTATCTATTTTTGTTTGTTTTATTTATTTTTGTGTGTGCTTTTTTTTAATATAATATAGATATATATAAAATAAATTAATAATATAGATAAAGTCATAAAACAAAAACAAAAAACTTATTTGTATATATCTATTTTTTTTGGGTCAAGTAAAATTTTTTATTGGGCCTTTATCAATTAGAGTAAAAAAAAAATTGGGCATTTATCAAAAAAGAAAATTAACATATTATATTAGGTTGGATCGGATTAAATCTACACGATTTTATTTTTCTTTTAGCGAAACATGTACCGTTGGGCCCTCTGACACAATTGGGCTTAAGACCCGGGTCTCGCCGGCCTTAGCATAGGGCCGGCCCTGCGGACCCAACATAAATCGTTACCAACGATAATATCAAAAAATAGATACCGAATGGTAAAAGTGGATTTGTTAAGAGAGAAGCGTAACAAATCCAAGGCATTTGACAAAGAAAACTAAACACAAACGAGTACCATGCAGCGTAATTTGTTAATGAATGAACGCTTAAAAAGTAAATGTAGAGGTGGTATGCAATGAAATGATATGTGATCCAGTGCGTAGTAACATGCAAAAATATTTTTTTCTTAATATAAACTCTATGTTGTTTACCCTATTGTCCGATTGACTGAAGTGACGTGGCATCATCGACACCATCTATTTTTAAATTAGATTTACATTGTGTGATCCAAATTAGTTCAAAGTTTAATTCACCCTATGTGAAATTACTAGGAAAAATCACCCCCACGAGGGGCTCAAACGAGCGCACCAAAACCTCCCAATGGATTTCCATATTATTGCAAAGATACCATAAACGAAATATTTTTGGGTAGTAACTCATATGGAGTGAAGTGATGTGTGGATTAACCATAACCATGTGGTGAAATCAGCACCCACGTGAAACTTATCAAGCCTCATACCACCACATCAAATTGGCCAACATGGCTAAACTCAATAATGGGCTTTTTATCATAAGACTTCAACGAGACTCGACTTAGTACAATGCAAGTCGCTCCCATATTTGGTCAGCCGGCATAGAGCAGGTCGTCCTCTGTCAAGCATGGCATACACAAGTCTCCTTCTGTCCCTTACAATTAGCATGACACCAGATGTCTTCGGTCTCTTATTGACGACATCATACAAGCCACCTTTGGTCATTTATGCTCAATACGATACCAGATGTCCCCGTCCTCAAGCAACGGTTACATGTTGTTAAAGTAAGTATTATGGACTACACGTAAACATTACTCAAAGATAGTAACTGCTACAATGAAGGCTACATGATATACGTTCAGTTACATCTTGAGCCATAACGTACTGTGACGATACAGGGTTTCACTCCCTCCACGTGTCGTCTATCGGTTGGTCATCACAGTATGTGTTAAGGGTGAATTTATACGATTTATAACGCTATATTCTATGATATTTTTCCCCGTAATTGTACTAAATTGCATAAAAAACGAGGGTTTAATGGATATATTGAGCAAATGAGATTTTAGAAGAGTTAATCGCAAAATAGGTTGATTTATTTGTTTTAATTGTGATTTTTTGATTATTTGAGCATTATTACATTTTGCGATGTTTTTATGTGTTATAGATACATGTTTGAGGCTCAAAAGATGATCAAAGGTTGATTAAGTTCGAGCTAATTGATGATAAAAGAGATAATGAAGAAGTGGGATAGAGATAGAAGAGATAAAGATCAATAAATCAAAATCGATCATATCAAGCTGGCGTCAGATATCTCCGCCCAGTGGGCGGGCGTCGATGCATTGGACGAGCGGCCCAGGGTGTCATCTTTGATTCGAGGAAGTTCGACGCTGGAGTGGACGCTGGATGGACGAGCGCCTGGTCGCGACTCGGCCCGATTCAAGTATTATTGAAGAGTGGACGGGCGTTCAAGGTTTGAGACGGGCGTCCGGTGGCCGACTTAGCGAGAACCGACTTTAAAATCTATATATAGTTAATTTGTTTTCTCCACAATAAGAGATCATACACACATTATTCAAAACCCAAAACCTAGGGGCGGCTTTAGGCTGCGTTTTCATCTTTTATTCCTATTTTCATGCTCTTAATTTAGATTAAACACTAGTTACTTTTATGTACTTTTACGCAAATTTGAGTTCTTTGAGGATGTTCAGAGACTAAAAGCTTCATCAAACGAGTATTGTGAAGCCGTCCAACAATTGTTGATTTTGTTTTCTTCGATCATCTTGTGAGTTTTTAATAAAGGTTGTTTCTTATTCATGCTTATTCATGTTTAATTTGCTTTTATATCGGAAGATATGCATGTGTTGATTGTTTATTGTTGATGGAAGTCTTAATAAACCCTAGATCACCATGAATAAGAATAGTAACTCGAATCTATAATAACGGAAGTTAATAGGTCCGATTACTAGGTTATAAACACAAAGTTTGCGCTTTGATTATTAAGCGCGTTAATCTCACATCGGAAGATAATAGATTGATAGATGAACTTTCTAAGGAATTAGGGTTCATGTCTAGGTAAGGTGAAACCACAATCTGAATAAAAACTGCAATATAATCGAGATAGGGAATCAATGCTTGTTGGATAGGTGGATCAATCCTCGTTTGCTCGTTATAAATTTGATTTAAATCCTTAAAAGCTTGAATTTGTCTAGTTAGTTTACTTTTATCCGCATCTTAGATTAGTTAGTTTAAATTGGTTCATGACCGTATCTTTCCGGCTTTAGATCATCTCTTACGTCGAGCTTTTACGTTTTAGTAAAGTTTAATTTACAGTATTTGTTTAGTTTTATCCGTTATTTAGCTTAGTAATCGTGACATAGGTTAGTTAGATAAAAACTAGGAACCACAATCGTTTAGTTCCCCGTAAGATCGACCCGGCATTAGCCTCCATACTACGATCCTTATACTTGAGGTTAACCGGATTATTACTTGTTTATTTTGTGTTGATAAAATCCGTGACAAGTTTTTGGCGCCGTTGCCGGGGAACCGGACGGTTGTCTAGTTTTTATTTTCGTTTTCTTTTTTTTTTTTTTTTTTTTTTTTTTTTCTGTTTGTTTTTGTTTCGTTTTCCTGTTTTAATCCGTTTTACATTCCTGTTTTTAGTTGATAATTGTTTTAGGTAGTTGTTAAGTAGATAATTAGGGTTTAAAACTTTCCCTTAGTATTTTTCTTGAAGTTAGATCTTCTGTTTTTCTGTTTTTTTTCTGACGTTCTTCCTTCCCTTCTTGCTTTATCTCGCAAATTCACATTCGTTTCTAAGTTTTTCCGTGAGCAAAGCGGGCGTGCCTGGATATTGGACGCCCGTCCGGGAAATTATCAATTGCTCGTTTTATTCACTTAGACGAGCGTCCATAACTTTTGGACGCCCGTTCAGGTATTCTGTCTGTCAGACGAGCGTTTACATTACTAAACGCCCGTCCGACCTCAATTTCATCTGGACGCCCGTCCAATCTTTTGGACGTCCGTCCGGTATTGTTTTCTTTAACACTTTTGTTTCCCTTTCTTCTTTTCCTTTCCTCTCTCTTTAGGCTTTTAATTTTTAGTTTAGGCTTTGATCTCTTCTTAGTTTTTAGGTTTTGTTCCACTTGTTTTTGGTCCGGTTTATGCAAACTCGGAGTCAAAAGGGTTTGTTAATATACACCCCTGACCCCGAGCGAACCATAGTCCGGCCAAACAGGCGGAATTTCCGTTTCTGGCGATTCGGGTGTGAGCGGCGAGATCTTGAAGAACAACTAGCAAGAGAAATCACCGATTTTGTGATAATGGCGATAATAGACGTACATTGGCGGACTCACGCCATGCCGGCGAAGTCAAGGTCAACCCGGCTATTGTTATTCCGGCCATTCATTGCACAAACTTTTGAGTGAAGCCAGGACTTATCGGATGATGCAAAGACGCATCAATTTTTCACGGCTACCAATCAGAGAATCCGCATACCCACTTACACACATTCTTAGAGATATGCGGTACTACACGCATCCAAGGAGTAAGTGAGGATGCTATTAAACTTAAACTTTTTCCTTTTTCTCTGAAAGGAGAGGCTAAAGAGTGGTACACCTCTCTCCTTACGAATCTATCACCACACAGGCGTAACTCGAAAAGGAGTTCTTGAGTCAATATTTTCCACCTTCAAAAACTGCCCAGTGCTTATATGACATTTTCACATTCTATCAGAAAGAGAATGAATCTTTCTTCGAGTGTTGGAAGAGATTCAAGTCTCTTCTTAGAAAATGCCCCACCATGGCTTTGCCTTTGGAAAGGCAAGTCAATACATTCTTGATGGATTGACCGAGCTTACAAAAGGCATGGTCAATAGTTCTTCACAGCGGGGCCTTTCAAGAAAACTTTGATGAGGATGGGCATTGTTTGAGGACATTGCCAAATATAACTATGCCCCTCTTATCAAGCAATTCGGTGCACCTCCTCCTCCCAAGGTTGAGGAAGTCAATTTACAAAGTTTGATTGCCATGCCGCAAAGCAGATGGCCTCCCCCTCAAGTTTCCAATCCTATAAATCAAACTTCCTCTTTTCGCAGAACCTCGAGGTCTCAGATAAGTAAAATTGTTGTCGGACCCGCCATATGAATGGCCAATGTCAATTAATCCCCCCGCACCTTATCAGTTAATGCCGTTCATGACTATGGGCAAGTACAATCAAGTCACATGTCAAAATTGTGACGAGTTGGGGCACACTTCTAAATTGCCCCTATGAGCGGACGAGAACGCGAAGTGAATGCATTCTATGGCGAGAACAATCAAAGGTTCAATCGGTTTCAGTCGAGGCAATTTTCAAAACCAAGGGTTTAATCCATCTTCAAATTTCAATCCCAACTCGAATTTTAATTGAATCAATTTCAATAGAAACCACAGGTTTAATCAGAATCAAAACTCGAATTTTTCCAATCCTACGCAAAAATTCAATCGAATTGGCCTTCCAATTCAAATTCTCAATTTCAAAGTCGGCTTGACCCGACCTATGCTCCAAATCACCAAAACTCTCAAGGCCCTCCCAACCTACAAATCTTGAGGCTAAGTTGGAAGAGCAAAGTAGATCGATGAAGAATCTTGAGAGACAAATTGGGCAACCTGGGTGAGCGATTAGCTTCTAGACCTCAGGCGTTGCCGGTTTCACCGAGAAGAATCCGAAGGGTGGTCAAGTTGCTCAGTGATTTGAACAAAGGCCAATGTCTTGACCTCGTGCCATCAATTCAATACGGTAAGGAGGAGGCCGGTGCAATGAATCTTAGGAGCGGTACTCAAGTTAGTGGTCCTTCCCATCGGGAAACCACCAGCCCCTCTCCTGCCATTGATAAGGCGGGAGGGAAGGCCGAGCACCTACACTCCCTCAATCGCAAGAGAAAACTCAGGTGGGTGATCCCGAGAGGTGAAGAATTTGGTGATCCTCAAGTGGGTGATCCTTTGAGGACCGAAAAAGCAAGCGAAAGTCGGGAAGGTCGATCCCGACTAATGAAATCGAAAAAATGGTTCGTTGGAAGGATCGGAAGGCAGATTTGTCAAGTGCATCCTCGAAAAGGTTTTCTCTGAGGATGACCTTAAGAAACTTCCATTTCCACCGAGAAAGAGCAACATTCCTTTGATTGAGGATAAGAAGTACGAAAAGGTGCTAAACCTTTTGAAGAATACTCAGGTGAATCTTCCATTGTCGGATGTCTTAGTCGAGATGCCTAAGTATACAAAATTTATCAAGGATGTTGTGTCTTCGAAAAAGAAATTAGCAGGCATGGAAAGGCATATTGGTGAGGATTGTTCCATGATCAATTATGAAAACTTACCAATTAAAAGAGGTGACCACTGGCAAATTTGTACTTACGGTTTTGATGGGAGGTCTAGTCTTCCCCAATTCTTTGTGTGATCTAGGTGCCTCTATAAGCCTTATGCCAATGTCTCGTATGCAAGCACTCGGTTTACAAAGTCTTCTAGAACCCACTACTATGAGTTTACAATTCGCGGATAGATCCTCTAAGAAAGCTTCAGAAACCTAAAAGGCGTTTTGGTTGATTGATCGATTTACCTTTCCGGTTGATTGGTATGTCTTAGATATAGAGAAAGACTAAAAGCGTTCCCTTGATTCTAGGAAGACCTTTCTTATCTCTGACTCGAGCTCTCATCGATTGCGATGGCGGGCAAGTGACTATCCGAGTTGGTGACCAAGAGGTGAGTTACAATGTCTTAAAGTCCATTCAAGTACCCTCGGCCCTCCAACCGGCTTTTCCATTGATTATATGACGGATGATTTCACCGACTATATGGATAAGCAAGTCATGGTGTAGAAGCGAGAATATGAGCGATTAGTAGATAACTTGAATACTCATGGTAGGGTGAATCTGGATCAACTAGCGGTGATTTTGAGGAAGAGTCATTGGAAGGAGAAGCTTTGGCGGTGGGACCACGAGTAAACTCAATGATATTGAGTTGAAAAGTGGAGATCTCAAGTCTAGTTTAGAAGCCCCCTGCGGATTTGGTGTTGAAGCCGTTACCAAACATCTTAAGTATGTGTTCTTAAGAGAGGCGACAAGCTTCCTTTAATCATATCCGCCAAGCTTTCCCGCATCGAAGAAATGGCGATTAACGTCTTGAAGAAGAATGAAAAAGCTTTTGGTTGGCAAGTAGGAGATATCAGGGAATATCTCGACATCCGCATGCACAAGATCAAGGCGAATGAGGCGCCAAGTGTGTGAGATGACCCAGTGAAGGCTTAACCCTCATATGCAAGAAGTCGTTAAAAAGAAATCATTAAACTTCGGACATGGGAATCATTTATGCCATCGCGGATAGTGAATGGGTTTCCCGACTCAAGTAGTTCCCAAAAAGGTGGAATTACAATTGAAAAGAATGAGAAGGAGAGGAAATTGCATTGAGGCTTATTCGTTACAGATTCTGATGATCGATTATCGAAAGCTCAATGAGGTAACCATGAAAGATCACTTTCCCTTCCATTCATTGACCGGATGCTCGAGCGTCTGGCGGGCACGATTCTCTTGTTTCCTAGATGGATATTCAGGATATTTCTAGATACCCATTGATCCGGTGACCAAGAAAAGACCACCTTCACTGCCTTCTTATGGTACATTCGCATATATAGACGAATGCCGTTCGGTCTCTGCAATGCCCCCAAGCTACATTTCAATGATGTATGCCGCCATCTTTGTGGGCTTGTAGAAAAGTGTATGGAGATTTTTATGGATGATTTTTCGGTTTTTGGTCGATCTTTTGATGATTGCCTTGACAATCTTGATCAGTGTTATCGGATGTGTGGAAAGAACCTAGTACTTAATTGGGAAAAATGCCATTTCATGGTAGATGAAGGAATAGTTCTTGGCCACAAGATCTCCGCCAAAGGTATAGAAGTAGATAGGGCCAAGGTAGAAGCTATTGAGAAGATGAGCTACCCTAAGAATGTTCGGGAAGTCCGAGGTTTTTCGGACATGTCGGTTTTCTATAGGAGGTTCATTCAAGATTTCTCCAAGATAGCCAAGCCCTGTCCACTTTACTAAAGGAAGACGTTGAGTTTAATTTTGATGCAAGCCGCAAGCAGCGTTTGAGGAGCTTAAGGATCGTTTAATATCCGCTCCGATTCTTATATCGCCTTATTTGGAACCTACCATTTGAGCTTATGTGCGACGCATCAAACTATCTTTGTTGGTGCCGTTTCAGGGCAAAAGATCAAGGAAAGTTCCGACCTATCTATTACATAAGTCACACATTGAACCCCTCTCAAGTTAACTATACTACTATCGAAAAGGAACTACGGCCGTAGTCTTTGCTATGGACAAGTTTCGTGAGTTACTTGTTAGGAGCTCAAGTGATCGTGTGGGTGATCACGCCGCTTATGCGTTACTCGATGACTAAGAAAGAGGCTAAACCACGCTTACTACGTTGGATATTGACCCTACAAGAGTTTGACGTTCAAATTAAGGACAAAAGAGCGGTGAGAATGTAGTAGCGGATCATGTGTCTAGGATGTTAAGCGAGGAAAAGAATGAACCGGATGATATAGATCTTTACTTTCCTCTGAGAGAACATCATGTTGATAGATGGCGCTCCCCGATGTTCCATGGTATTCTTCCATTGTAAACTACCTTCATGGCCGTTATCTCGATCCGGAGATGTCTTATCGAGAGAAGAAAAAGTTCTTCTCGGATTTAAAATATTTCGTTTGGGATGAACCTTATCTTTTCAAGATCTGTAAAGATGGTTTGCTTAGGAGATGTATTCCAGAATCTGAGCAACGTGACATCATTGAGCAGTGCCACAGTGGACCCACTGGGAGGTCACTTTGGTCCGTGGAAAACCGTTGCTAAGATCTTTCAATCCGGTTTCTATTGGCCTACGATCTTTAAAGATACGGAAGCTTTCTGTAAAGCTTGTGATAGGTGCCAAAGAACCGGTACTCTGACAAGGCGTTTTGACATGCCTTTAAAACCCATCCTCGAATGCGAAGTCTTTGATGTATGGGGTATCGATTTTATGGGACCATTCCCATCATCTTGCGGTAATAAATACATCTTAGTCTGCGTGGATTACGTGTCTAAATGGGTGGAGGCCCAAGCCACTCCTCACAATGATCATAAAACGGTAATGAAATTTCTAAAGAAGAATATTTTCGTGAGGTTTGGATGTCCACGTGCCTTGATCAGTGATGAAGGGGACGCATTTACGCGCAACCGACTTCAGAGAAAGTGCTCGAAAAATATGGTGTCCGGCATAAAATTGGCACACCATATCATCCGATGACTAGTGGTCGTTGAAAGGAGCAACGTGAGCATTAAGAAGATCCTGGAGAAGATCATTATGATCATAGGAAAGACTCGAGTCTAAAGTTGGATGATGTCTTTGTGGGCATATCGAATCGCCTATAAGACCCCATGGGTACATCACCATATCGGATGGTCTACGGAAACCATGTCATCGCACTGTCGAGTTAGAGCATAGAGCTTATTGGGCTACAAAGTTTCGAACTTTGATTCCCAATCTTGTGGAAGCATCGACTACAAAGATTACATGAGTGGGACAATTCGGACTCCAGCCTATGAAAGTGCCAGGATTAGTAAGGATAAGATGAAGCTACTCCACGATGCTAAGATTAAGAGGAGAGAATTTCATGTCGGCGAACAAGTTCTTTCTATATAATTCCAGGTTACATCTGTTTTCTGGAAAGTTAAGGACAGCGTTGGTCCGGCCCTTTCGAGATTCTCCAAATCATTCCGGAGGCGTTCTAGAACTTCGTGGTTATAGTGGTGAACCGTTCGAGTCAACGGTCAAAGATGCAAACACTATATTGGTGAACCTAAAGAGACATCTTTGATTGTTAAATTTCGATATTCTCGGATGTGGTGTTACTCGGTCGAAGAATTTGACGAGTTATCCCCGACGTGTTCTCCGAGGATGACGGTAGTGATCCGTCTCGAAGAAGTTCTAGCGGTAGTGCGATATGGAAGAGTTAGAAAGGAGCGACAACTTAAACGTCATCGAGGAGGAGTCGGAGGAGAAAGAACACAACTATGGGGAAACTTAAGAAGGTTTGGAGAGCTTTCAAAGATTTCACCCCGTGTGTGAGATCTTGTTTTGCAGCCACACACTCTTGATCGGAGCTTACACGAGGTAGTGGTGGCGAGAAGGTTAAATGGCCCGATCCAGGTGAGCTTACAATGTGTCGAGCTAACGACATTATTAAAAAAAAGCGCCACTAGGGGGCAACTAGATATCGTTCTTTTAGTTGTTTTGTTTTATGCTTTGATAGTGTTAGTATTTAAGTTTAGTTTATTCGATTTTAGCCTTATTAAGCTCTTGTTTTTATCATCGATTAGTTGTGCTTTCTAGATATGGATTTCGGTGTTCAAACCGGAGGAGTTACCTTTCCCAGGAGGATTCCACTCATTCACTGTAGATGACGGGCGGGAGGAACCATCGTTTTGCACGTAGATTTTGACATTAGTACCCGCGTCAAGGCGGTCACCTATGTTCTCATTGTTCCCGTTGTTCGGGAGGTGGAGACTTTACTACCGAGGAGTTACAGCGGCTCTAGGGCGCCCTTACACCATCCTCAATGATCCGATCTCGACAGATTTAGCGCCAAGTGCCGCAAGCCGAGCACTTTCGAGGTGTTGATGTATTTGGTGAGGGTGGGGTTTACAAGATGAGTATGATTTCCCTCCGGCGATTGACATGCTCCGCCGTCTCATTCGAGTGATCGATTGGTCGGACATTTATGATGACTAGCGTTCTTAGGATGTTTCGTCGAGCAAACGACGTAAAACAAAAGCGCTGAGTGGGAGGCAACCCCCTTTGTTTTCCATTTGTTTTTATTTATTAGTAATTTGGTACTTCATTTGCTTTTTATTTGTATTTTTGAGGATTTATATAAGTTTAATAAGAAGGAAATTTTGAATTTGATGTGTATGGGAATTTTATGATTTTTGCACTTAAAAGCTGCGTGGACGCCCGTCGAACTACGACGCCCGTCCGCTTTGACCAATTTCAGACGAAGCGTCCACTAAGCCTGGGCGCCCGCTCGCTTTATTCCCTCCAACTGTATGTGATTTCAAATCTTGGGAAGCGTCGATAAAGCGGGCGCCCGTCCGATTCATCGATTTCCCGGTGGGCGCCCGTCCACCGAAAGTTGGACGAACGTCCAACCTCTGTCTATATATACCCCATCATCGAGTGAACCCTCACTTTTTCAGAATTTCAAAACGCGAAAACGGTTTCTCTCCCTCCTTTTGCCCTAAAATCGTCGATTCTAAACCATTTCGAGCGATTCAAAGTGCTATAGGCCGCCCTTGATACCCTCTCTTTGATTTTCACAACCAAATCCCCCAACACACGATATTTTGGAGAATCGGGACCCACTTTGATCCGACTTTTGAGAGAAAAATCCGATTTTGGGAGCCAATTTGGTGTTGTTTGGACTAATCTTCATCTCGATCAGCATCTACTCACCCTACTTGGTAAGTTAGTAACAACTTTTCTGGATTTCATTCACGTTTTTGTGAGTTCGATCTTTGAGTCGGCTCGTTTTCTTGAATGTCACCTTAATTTGTTTTTTCGGTTTTGGTTTTTCCTTTCGCTCTGTTTTGGTGATGTGGTGTTGTGATGGGTGATGAATGGGTTGTTTGGTAATGATTATGGATGTGGTTTGTGGTTTGGTTGATTTGAAATCCTCTTTGGATGATAAACGGGTATCCTTTGTGCACATTTGGATTGTTTGGTTTAGATTAGGCGTGGAAATGGTTCATAAGAAGGCAGTTGTGAAGAGGCATGGTAAGGAAGTGGCCCGGGAGGCGGGGAAGAAGCGTAAAGAGATTGACCCTACCTTAGTTGATCCTAACCGGGGTGTGAGTATTCGTGAGCAACCCCCTAGAGCCACCCAAACTAGGACAACCTTACGAGATGAGCCAACCTCCGAGTCTGAGACGGATGTGTTGGAATAGTGTCCTAAACCCAATCGGGTTGGACCGGATCCGACCGGGTCGGATCATTTATACTATTTCTTTACGTTTATACATATATTAAATGGCTTTTACATTTGTCATATATATGTTCTTTTAAAGAACCAATTATGAATTGTTATATGATAACGTCCTTAGTATTAAAGCGTGATAGAGAAACCATGATAGCGATTATGGTTGATGAGATCTCTAATCACCTTAATAAGTTTGATACTTAAATGTCTCTAGCCGATGTACTATTAAGCAGGCATTGATAGTATAAGCAGACTAGCACGTATTGGATGTCTTACGTCTTTAAGAAGCGGGGATAGATCTCGTCTATCGAAGTGTAGAGACACTTGGGTATGTACGTGGGCGTGTATTAGAGAATGCGACGTTGGGATCGACCCACTTACACGATAAGTGTCACACTATGTGGCGGTTGTGTAATTATCCTTAAGACCGAGTCTTCATGGCATCACGGTGTGGATTGTCATGCTTTGACACTATTGAGGTTTCCCCTAGCCACGGGGCGATCATGCGATAGTGATTGGGTATGATATTGAAGCATGCGGAGTATACATGATTGGTCGTCCGGGAATCGCGTATCCTATGATTGGGATCGAATATCCGAAATGGCCTTCTTATAAGGAATGTCTTACTCTCGTGAATCTTTGCAAAGTGGGAGTAAATGAGTTACTTCGAGAGAGCATGATATCCAGATTATAAGATACGGTCGTTGATGTTTTGACACTCGACTAACGACCGTATGGATATTATTACAGCGATAGGATTGTAAGTTACACGGTAACTGTTTCACATGAAAGGTAGTAGTCATTGCATTTGACTCTTCCGATGATTGGGGGTCACGGTGTGTTGCTAGACGCTATCCCGTGATCGTTAGGCATGAAGGGCATTTTCGTAATTTGCACCTTGTGTCTACGGCCAACATATTCGGAAGCCTATCGGGTCACACACATAAGAACATCTAGCCGGATTAAAGTGTGGTTATAGATGATAACCAAATAAGGAAAGTTTATCTCGAGACTATAAAGGTTATAGTGGTAAATTAATATGGTGGTATTTATTTATTATGAATAAATAAAATACAAGATATTAATTATATTAATTAAAGAATATTCGGAAGCCAATTAATGGCTAAAGGGGCATATATATTATTGTGTATAAGATACACTTGGATTGTGTAATTTAATTAATGATATTACCTATTATTAATATTAGATATTAATAAAATAAATTAATATATATATGTTGTGAGTGCATGCGTGTGTGTACATTACATGCAAATTAGATTTGCATGCATGCGCACCGTGTGTGTATGTATATATATATAATATATAGATTTATTTGTGTAATATATATATGTGATATATATACACATATGTAAATTGATTTATGGTAATATAATAAAAGATAAATATTGTCAATATAAGATCTTGACAATATCTTGGAAATAATCAATATAAGATATTGACAATATCCTAGATTTATTTAATATGAGATATTGTAATAAATGAGATAAATCAATCAAATATATTTTCCTTATTTTATTGGGAAAAGGTTTTCTTCTCCTCCACTCTTCATTGAGGCGCCACATTACACTATAAATATAGTGTGGGTGTCAAGCTCTTTGTCATCATAATTCCAAGAGCTAATAGTTCTTGTGTAAAGTAGAAAGCATCCTATGGAGAGTTGGAGAGAGGGGAAAAAGGCCGGTCTAGCAACCGGAGTTTTCCAATAGCAATCCATGATGGGATTCCGGCGGGCTGTTCGTGTGGACTAGCGGTAGAGGCCGAACACTTGGGCGGCTCTGTGCAGAACTACTCTCCTTAGACGGTCAAAGCGTCGATCTTTTAGATCAACCAAGGTAACCACCGTCTACTATCTATTTGTTTATTGCTTAAACGAAGTCGATCTTGGGTAAAAGGAAATCAAAATTTTAAATTCCGCTGCGTTCCCGCGTAGATTTCCTAACAGTGGTATCAGAGCGAGCTTCGAGCTTAAGCAATAAGCATGTTATTATGCGTAGTTAATTTTATCGTTTAAATCACGTGATTAAAAAGATGAAAGATTTTTAATTCGCAAAATTGATACACGAAAAAAAAAAAAAAAAAAGGGGCGGCAATGGTGGTGCTCGGCCGATCGGCGGCGGCACCACCACCGTGTGATCGCCGGCGGCGGCGGCGGCCTCCGGGCTCCCGGCGGCTGCTGGCGTGATGCGGTGGCCCCAGTTTTGTTTTGTGTATTTTGTGATTTAATATGGTTCATAGTTGTGATTATTAATTTCCCTTTGTTTAGTTGTGTCGTGTGGCTAACAAATGGTTTCAAATAGTTTGGGTATTTGGGACGCTTGCATGGCGATTAAAATAATAATGGCCTTTCCAAACTTTGTTTGGAATAGGCTCAGCCCCTTCCAAATATTTGATTTGGGAAAAGCTCAGCTTGCAGCCACTTCCAAAATTTGATTTTGGAAAGTGGCTGAAGCTAAACCAAAATTATTTGGCCTTTCCAAATATTTGATTTGGAATAGCGCTGCAGTCCTTTTCAAATATTTGATTTGTAAAAGCGCAGCTAGCCACTTCCAAAATTTTGATTTTGGAAAGTTAGTGCGCTGCTTCAAAATTTGGTTTAGAAACTAAACGATCCCTTTGATTACGAATAAAAAGAAAAAACAAAAGAGAAATAATTTTAATTTTGATTTATTTTGGAATAGTTCTAATTAATTAAAATTAAAATTAAAATCGGTTTAAAATTAATCGTTAATTTTATTTGATTAAAATCATTTAATTAATTAAATGTTAATTAGTTAATTGATTGGATAAAATTATTTAATAGATTAAATGTTAATTGATTAATTAAGACGCAAGTAGTTAAATTTTAATTTTATCTTTTTCATAAGATTTTATTGTATGGATTAGATATAGTAGATATAATATGATTATATGGACTTCGATTGATCGTTTGATCAACCGATAGGATAGATGTGAATGATTTAATTTTTTCTGTTGGTTTAAAATTGTCCTAGCCGTTATGAAGAACGCGTGACTCTAGTTTATTTTTCTGCATTTATCCCATTCCGTTGACTCTGCGTGTGCGGCGGGTGTATTTATTTTATTAGATAGAATTAAATGTAGCAAGAATGGAGCGAGGAAGATGGAGACCAAAGAAAGGCGAAAAATAAAGATCCCGTTGGAGAATGGCGCATTAAAGATCCTATTGGCGGTTGGCATACTACTTAGATTGTGACCAGCGGTTTCGTCGGTTTGTATTCGAAACCGCACACCTAGGAAAAAGTCCATGATCATACCGGTTACTTTACGCATTTATTTATTTTGTTCTTGTATTTATTTTATATGATACGATAGATGCATGACTAGGCACGATCTAGATAAATGTGTAGGATGTATGTCTATAGAGATAGATATATTTGACGAGACCGTAATTAAATTAATTAAGAGAATTAATTCAAAATTAATTAAGTGAATTAATTTACAATTACTCCCACAACAAAAATCAAGTTATAATATGTCTCCCAATATTATAGTGACGGTGAAGAGCCCTTGTTCGGATCCAACTGATCGGCCCACGTCGGGAGTTGACCTACCACGGGTATATCGTCATTATCGAGATATGATCGTTATGAGATCTCATGAATACTTGGGTTACGACTCGACTAAGAATCTTGCGGTGATTGGCCCACATCAGGACCGTCTGATTTTAGAGACATAAGGTTGACTACCACATAGGCGATGTGAATCACAAAGAGTTGACTAGTCAAACCCTTTGGAAGTCGCGTTAGACGCGATTGGTAAGAAGTATCTACCCGTCGAAATTGACCCGGTCGATCGGCCCACGTCGGGGATCGAGTCAACTAGATAGGATTCCAGCCACTAAAGGATTTTGAAAAATTCTTGAAAGTCAATTGGGAGTAGTTGACTAGTGGGAGCAAAATCATAATCCCAAAGACCATATTTGATTTTGCGTGTATAGACAACAACACTATTTTATCTT
Source organism: Gentiana macrophylla (assembly GCA_026214975.1). Lineage (NCBI taxonomy): Eukaryota > Viridiplantae > Streptophyta > Magnoliopsida > Gentianales > Gentianaceae > Gentiana > Gentiana macrophylla. The sequence continues at coordinate 119,908,274 of CM047809.1, read as the reverse complement.
CATTTTTATGTTGTAGTTTTAGCAAACTTTATATTTATGTTTTATTCTCGATTAGTAAAACCAAATTATGACTGTTAATTTTGAGAAACGTTCTCAAATATGGTTAAGTAATTTTAATTCTTTTAAAAGAAGCAATGGCATGAGCAATCCCGTTATAGTAGTTAGAGACAAGGAGATTACATAATTGATGCGAGTGCTCGAGACTTTAATTATTAATGAAAGCGGAAGCTCATGATATGATTAAATCATCCGAAATAAGTTTCAACGAATTAGTCATATATTGGATACGATCCAAGATGATCATTCGATCATACGATGAAAATTAATTCAAACGTTGGATAAGAATGACTACATCCAATTTTGGAAAGGTTGTTTTCAAAATTGTAAGATTTAAGTATCGACTTATTTCTTTAATCATTGCTTAAAGGTTAATTAAATAGTTAATGTTTTAAATACGATTTAAAAGGTTAAGTAAACTATTTAATAAACTTTAGATTTTCTTTATGAAAGGAAATCAAGACATAGCTCATGTGATTTTTCTTAAGTCTTATGAAGACTACACTAAGAAACATTTTCAAGTGCTTAAAGGATTAAAAAGGGAAGTTAGGGCATGTGCTTAAATAGAGAACTTATTAAAGTTTCTATTCTAGGCAAATGATTTGAGATAAATCTATCTAAGTTCAAAGTCAACTCTAAGATATATGATATCTTACGAGTGTGATTAAATTAGAAAGATTAAATACAGATATGGAAGGTGAAGCAAATGTTGTAATACTTACCATATTCTGGATCTAGTAAACTGATAAGGGAACTAAATAAATGTTATTATGTTCCGGTTCTTATGAAGAACGTACTTTCAGTTATCCGTCAGGATTTGAGAGACATATTCAATTGTAAAGAATAAATGTTATTCCGATAAAGTTGGAAGGTCACTGAATCTAACATACTAGATTGAAGTCACTATATAGTTGATATGTGTGATGAGATCTCAACTAAATATTTGAATGGCTGTTATCCTTGATATTTGTAGTTGTTCTAGACATAGTCTCTCTGGAAGGGAAGCGTGTAATCAAACGTCATTCTGATGATGTTGAACCATATGATTATGAATCATATAGGTAATACGTATCTTATCTAAAGATGACTAAAATACCCTTTTATGAAAAAGTTATAAAATCTAGAAAAATTGTCTAAAGCCTAAACATACCGATGTTTGTTGGCTTGTGACAATTAATGCTACAAATAATTGTTTGTTAATCTCTATGACTATTTTTAGAAATAGTTGAATGTACTTATTGAAGTACGACAATTCGGAAAGCCTGAAAAGTTGGAGCTAGTACGAATATGAGATTGACGAGCTACTTAGGAATTAATCTTCAATTGGATTGAAGTAATTAATACCTGAAGGGTGTTCGTAAGTCGTCACGAAAGGAATAAGATTCTCCTTCAAGGATACCATCTTTGGGATACGCAATTAGATTGTGTTCCAAAATGGAAATAACACTTTATATGATAAAGGTGTGACGCAAGCCATGCGAAATATCCCTTACCCGCTCGGGATAGTGCCTTTATACTTAACCGAGTTCCAAAGAATAAAGGTTGAATAAATTCCATATTAGATATGGAAGAGGATAATGTCAAATCTGTCTTAACCGATGATTTGAAGTTGTCATAAGCAAAGTCGAGAAAGGCTTGGAGCCTAGTACGACATATGCAACTTTGTGGAATATCTCAAGTATGCTAGATATTATTTCTTGGTCCGCTGGAGCAAAAGGTGTTTGTCTCCAAACATGTTTGTCTTAGAGGAAGTGTTTCTTCCAAAAGAAACAGTGGGAGTGAATCAGATCTCAAAACAGTTTGAGATCCACAAAGATATATTCAACCATAGGAACGTGAGCAGACGCCACATAGCGATGAGGTGTAGATCACTGCTCAGTGCACACAAAAGTTCTGTAAGTCTGTGGATAACCTCAAGCCTGAAAGGGTTGTTGGTATGTTCATCTTGAAGAATGAATATCTCACGACTTATGAAAGAATGTTTGAAAGGCAAGATTGAGAGATATGGCTATGAGCCATAATATCTGAATTAGATTCCATCAGTGACAACCAGGTTGTGAACCTAGTCTGTCTTACCCAAGGGGAGTGTCCCTGAAAGGTCGACATGGATAGTAATATGATTACCATAAGGCTATAGTGACGGTTTGAAGGGCATGAGGTGTAAACCTTATAATTGTCTTTATCTTTGGCGGTGAGCCGATTCTATTCGAGACTAAGCTTGTTATAACTTCGTATCATGGCTATATGATAGTGTTGAAGACGTCGCGCGGCAAACTCGATGTTCATGAGCGATAACACGATATGTAAGCCCACGAGATCCATTTATGGACTCAAACAAGTTTCTCTAGACAATTTCTTTGTTTGATAATCAAAGAAGTTTGATTTAGTCAAAGAAGGATATGCCCAATGTGCAAGATGGATAGTGGGAGTGTGTTACGATTTTCGAGTAAGGTATTGGATATCTCTCTCGATATTTGTCACCCCATGTCACGATCAATTAATGTTTGGTAGTTCAAGGTCTTTACGAAAGCACTTGGATTGGCGTTCTTATTTTGGAAATAAGAATCTATAGTGATAGATTTAATCTTTGTTAAATTATAGTTTACCTATATAGATGTGATCTTTGAAAGAGTTTAGCATAGGTCGCGACGATGGGGATCTTTGCTAGTCGGTGTTCTCGAGATCTATCTATGTTAGGACGTTGGTCCTAAGGATAAGGTGAAAGATGATGCTTATGGAAGGTTTCTTCGCCGCTCTGCGATAGGAACCATCTTATAGGAGATGCCGGATGTTCATAGTCCATGAATAGTCATGAGAAAGTATGAAAGTAAATCGGTGAATGTCGAGAATATCCTTAAACAAGTTAAGGAAAGTTTCTAGTTTATTGAAACTTGGAATTAAATAAACATAGATATACAGACGTAAATCCCGAGCCTTATGAAGGCAAGTGGGAGCTACGGTGCAGGTTTGCAAATCACTTTGAATAAGTGATACGTTGAGTGGAAATGTTCTAGCCTATGGGTCACTCAGAAAACTACAACTTAGCCAAAACAAGATTGCCTTGGAGGCACAAATGAGCAAGCGATACATGGATCTAGAAGGTTCATTCACGAACCTTGTACGGTTCTTCCACCTTTCTATATAAATGATATAGTAAGTGGATTCATTGCTTGAAGCAAGGACCAGGGTCTCGTCGAGAGATTCGTGTGTGTGTTGAGGCGGTTCCTTTGACTTGGTCATTTGGAACATGATATGAAGATAATCGAGTCCCCACGGATAGCGATCCGTTTATGGCTAGTGGCTAGTTAAGCGAGTATTGCATGAGATTCTTGTGTTTCAACTTGGTCTTGTGTGTTAATGAGTGATTGGTTTTAGGCCAAGTGGGAGATTGTTGGAATAGTGTCCTAAACCCAATCGGGTTGGACCGGATCCGACCGGGTCGGATCATTTATACTATTTCTTTACGTTTATACATATATTAAATGGCTTTTTCATTTGTCATATATATGTTCTTTTAAAGAACCAATTATGAATTGTTATATGATAACGTCCTTAGTATTAAAGCGTGATAGAGAAACCATGATAAAGCGATTATGGTTGATGAGATCTCTAATCACCTTAATAAGTTTGATACTTAAATGTCTCTAGCCGATGTACTATTAAGCAGGCATTGATAGTATAAACAGACTCAGCACACGATTGGATGTCTTTCGCTTTAAGGCGGGGATAGATCTCGTCTATCGAAGTGTAGAGACACTTGGGTATGCACGTGGACGTGTATTAGAGAATGCGTACGTTAGACTGACCCACTTACACAGATAAGTGTCACACTATGTGGCGGTTGTGTAATTATCCTTAAGACCGGAGTCTTCATGGCATCACGGTGTGGATTGTCATGCTTTGACACTATTGAGGTTTCCCCTAGCCACGGGGCGATCATGCGATAGTGATTGGGTATGATATTGAAGCATGCGGAGTATACATGATTGGTCGTCCGGGAATCGCGTATCCTATGATTGGGATCGAATATCCGAAATGGCCTTCTTATAAGGAATGTCTTACTCTCGTGAATCTTTGCAAAGTGGGAGTAAATGAGTTACTTCGAGAGAGCATGATATCCAGATTATAAGATACGGTCGTTGATGTTTTGACACTCGACTAACGACCGTATGGATATTATTACAAATGATAGGATTGTAAGTTACACGGTAACTGTTTCACATGAAAGGTAGTAGTCATTGCATTTGACTCTTCCGATGATTGGGGGTCACGGTGTGTTGCTAGACGCTATCCCGTGATCGTTAGGCATGAAGGGCATTTTCGTAATTTGCACCTTGTGTCTACGGCCAACATATTCGGAAGCCTATCGGGTCACACACATAAGAACATCTAGCCGGATTAAAGTGTGGTTATAGATGATAACCAAATAAGGAAAGTTTATCTCGAGACTATAAAGGTTATAGTGGTAAATTAATATGGTGGTATTTATTTATTATGAATAAATAAAATACAAGATATTAATTATATTAATTAAAGAATAATCCGGAAGCCAATTAATGGCTAAAGGGGCGCATATATTATTGTGTATAAGATACACTTGGATTGTGTAATTTAATTAATGATATTACCTATTATTAATATTAGATATTAATAAAATAAATTAATATATATATGTTGTGAGTGCATGCGTGTGTGTACATTACATGCAAATTAGATTTGCATGCATGCGCACTGTGTGTGTATGTATATATATATAATATATAGATTTATTTTTGTAATATATATATGTGATATATATACACATATGTAAATTGATTTATGGTAATATAATAAAAGATAAATATTGTCAATATAAGATCTTGACAATATCTTGGAAATAATCAATATAAGATATTGACAATATCCTAGATTTATTTAATATGAGATATTGTAATAGATGAGATAAATCAATCAAATATATTTTCCTTATTTTATTGGAAAAGGTTTCTTCCTCCACTCTTCATTGAGGCGCCACATTACACTATAAATATAGTGTGGGTGTCAAGCTCTTTTGTACATCATAATTCCAAGAGCTAATAGTTCTTGTGTAAAGTAGAGAGCATCCTATGGAGAGTTGGAGAGAGGGGAAAAAGGCCGGTCTAAAGAACCGGAGTTTTCCAATAGCAATCCATGATGGGATTCCGTGGTCTGTTCGTGTGGACTAGCGGTAGAGGCCGAACACTGGGCGGCTCTGCGAGAACTACTCTCCTTAGGACGGTCAAAGCGTCGATCTTTTAGATCAACCAAGGTAACCACCGTCTACTATCTATTTGTTTATTGCTTAAACGAAGTCGATCTTGGGTAAAAGGAAATCAAAATTTTAAATTCCGCTGCGTTCCCGCGTAGATTTCCTAACGAGGATGATGATGTGCCTTTAGTACGGATGCCGAGAGTTCAGAGAGGTGGAGGTCTGTCTAGAAGTGAGGAAACTGTCGAGGCTACCCGGGAAGAGGAGCCAGTTGTACCTAGGGCAGCCCCTCCTAGAAAGAAGTCTAAAACCGTTGCCCCGATGCCATTGCCTCGTCGATTCGTGAACCCTAGAGCTCATGAAGTTTATACCCAACACTACTTTTCGAGAAACATGTTGGTTGAGAGGGCTATTTTGGAGGCGAAGGTCGATTCGGGGTTCGTTAAGTTGCTTAAGGATAGAAATGGGGAAGCCTTGATGACAATCCCGACTACCCGGTGAATAGCTCCCTAGTTCGGGAATTTTATGCAAACTGCTCGGAAACCGACTTGGGGACAAAGGTAGTCGTGGTTCGAGGGTGGAAGTTCCTTTACGCCGGAGGTGATTAATCGGAAATACAACTTAGCGGCTTTCGAGGGTCGGGATTATAAGGGAGATTGTGCATAGACATGAGTTGGGGACAGATCCTTTGGAGGAGTTGAGATTGCGAGTTTGCCCGGATGTGGCCTGGACGTTGAGACCGGGAGGAGACCGGAAGGAGTTGGTTACCACGACTGGGACGGAGGATTGGAAGGTCCAGTGTCGATTCATTCGTAATCGGTTGTTGCCTAAAAACAACTTGACACACTTTCATATTGGTGACCTAGGCATGCTGTATGCGTTGACGTTTGGACTGAATGTGGATGTGGGACAGGCATTGTACGACGAGATATCTATCAATCAGAAGGTTTATACACGGAGCTTGATCATACCTCATTTGATCCACAGTTTGTGTCTTGATGCCGGTGTGCCTGAGTTTGGGGCGGATCATAAACCGAAGAACCCTAGGCCTATACAGAGGGAGAAGAGTAAGCCCTCGGGACATTCTGAGCCGGAGGCACCTATGGAGCCTGGTTCATCGGCGGCAAGACTCGTGCATCCTCCCTTCCTCCTTTATCTCCCGCTGTCAGGATGCGGTTAAGCATGGCCAATAGTTTCCGGGAATGGCTCGGTGATATTCGGGATACACAGAATAACATGTTGACGATTCTTCAGTGCATCTGTGAGGGCCGGCAACCGAGGATACGAATCTTCAATCCGAGCTCCGTTGATTATCTTTTTTATCGATGAGATTGAGCGGGTCATTGCGGATGTTTTACATTTACTCGAGTCATCTTGAGATGAGAGCACTGACTCGGCAGCTAGGGCTACGGCACCACCTCTCGGACCCTCCTCCGATCCTCCAAATTGATGATTTCATGGCGCCGAGCCAACCTTGATCTTATTTTGTCTATTTTTCCATTGGTTGTTTTGTATTGACATTTTTACTTCTACGGTTCGTTGTAATTTTGATATTGCTACTATTTATTTTCGATGGACCTTGTAAGCCATAAGGCGAGCATACTTTCATTTCAACTGTGTTTCAACTTTCTGGATGTATTGAGTGCTCTCACTTTGATTTATCTTTATTTTTGATATCTCTTTCCATGTTGGTATGACTCCCCGTTTTCCCCGAGATGGTTCCATGTTGTCTAAGATGTGCAGGTATCTACATTGTCTGGTTATACATTTGTGGTCTCATTATGAAGGCTCCGGCCTGACCAACGATTCGAGTTTCGATTTCAATCAGCTAAGTCTTTTCTTTTTCTTTTTCGTTTTGCACAACACGAGGACATGTTGATTTTTAAGTGTGGGGAGGGAATGTTTCGATATGTATCTACACATTTGTTTATTTCAGAATGTTTCTATGCAAATGAGCTAAAATTTTTAAAAATTTTCCGACACTGTTGTTTTTGTTTTGTCCCGAGTAGGCAATACATGTTAATGTTCTTTGTTTTCGATAGTCATCTATGCTATGTATCATATATTTGGTAAGTTAGATGTTTCACGATAATCATTTTTCACGAGCCATAGTGAACGATGAGCTAATTTATAAAGTTATACCCATTTGGATTAGTAGTTTTGATTTTCTTATAAGTCATGTGCTTAGTGCTACGTATATATCTTGAGATTTATGATAGTTTGTATTTAGTTCCGTGAATACGTTATAATTGTGAATATCTAGACGTTTGAATGTGATAAGTAACACGGGCTAATGTCAATTAAAAGGATAAGTTAATAGTTGATTAAAAAGGGTGTGTGTAAAGCTAGTCGATGATTTGAGTGAGATAGGTGTACCACGTATGTCCTATTCCACTATGATGACTAAAAGCTCACATACGTTAGAAGAAGTCGCCTTATGATTGGAGTAAGGTAGGGTATTATCTCGAAATGTCCTATTCTCGCTATGACAGGCAAGAGCTCATTCGATGTGTGTTTTAAGTGAAAAGTTAAATCAATCGATAAAGTATTATGAAATGTATATAAGACTAAGTTATCGTCTATCTTATCCCAAAGATAAATCGATGAGATATGTTGTAGGGATTATCCTCTGAGTATTTCGGAAAGGCCCTAGATATATTCGATCATTCTTTTCGGGATATATCACGTTTGTAGGTGCATCTTATGAGTGTCCTTTATTACTAGTCTACAAGGGGTATTAGCTAGTTTTGCTTTGAGTTTCTCGAGTTTGGACATAGTGGAAGTTTATTATGGCTATGCACACTACGTGGTGAACTTCGATTTATTGGATATGTGTTATGCACGTTTAGATGCCTGTTTTCTCTCGAGCCTAACTTTTGTTTTGTTTTGCTCGGGACGAGCAAAAGCTTAAGTGTGGGGAGTTGTTAAGGGTGAATTTATACGATTTATAACGCTATATTCTATGATATTTTTCCCGTAATTGTACTAAATTGCATAAGAAACGAGGGTTTAATGGATATATTGAGCAAATGAGATTTTAGAAGAGTTAATCGCAAAATAGGTTGATTTATGTGTTTTAATTGTGATTTTTGATTATTTGAGCATTATTACATTTTGCGATGTTTTTATGTGTTATAGATACATGTTTGAGGCTCAAAAGATGATCAAAGGTTGATTAAGTTCGAGCTAATTGATGATAAAAGAGATAATGAAGAAGTGGGATAGAGATAGAAGAGATAAAGATCAATAAATCAAAATCGATCATATCAAATGGCGTCAAAGATCTCCGTCAAGTGGACGGGCGCTCGATCTGATTGGACGAGCGCCCAGGGTGTCATCTTTGATTGAGAAGTTCGACGCCGGAGTGGACGCTGGATGGACGAGCGCCTGGTCGCGACTCGCCCGATTCAAGTATTATTGAAGAGTGGACGGGCGCTCAAGGTTTTCAGACGGGCGTCCGTGTGGCGACTTAGCGAACCGACTTTAAAATCTATATATAGTCGGCTGTTTTCTCCACAATAAGAGATCATACACACATTATTCAAAACCCAAAACCTAGGGGCGGCTTTAGGCTGCGTTTTTCATCTTTTTATTCCTATTTTCATGCTCTTAATTTAGATTAAACACTAGTTACTTTTTATGTACTTTTTACGCAAATTTGAGTTCCGAGGATGTTCAGAGACTAAAAGCTTCATCAAACGAGTATTGTGAAGCCGTCCAACAATTGTTGATTTTGTTTTCTTCGATCATACTGTGAGTTTTTAATAAAGGTTGTTTCTTATTCATGCTTATTCATGTTTAATTTGCTTTTATATCGGAAGATATGCATGTGTTGATTGTTTATTGTTGATGGAAGTCTTAATAAACCCTAGATCACCATGAATAAGAATAGTAACTCGAATCTATAATAACGGAAGTTAATAGGTCCGATTCTTAGGTTATAAACACAAAGTTTGCGCCTTTGATTATTAAACGCGTTAATCTCACATCGGAAGATAATAGATTGATAGATGAACTTTCTAAGGAATTAGGGTTCATGTCTAGGTAAGGTGAAACCACAATCGAATAAAAGCGCAATATAATCGAGATAGGGAATCAATGCTTGTTGGATAGGTGGATCAATCCTCGCTTGCTCGTTATAAATTTGATTTAAATCCTTAAAAGCTTGAATTTGTCTAGTTAGTTTACTTTTATCCGCATCTTAGATTAGTTAGTTTAAATTGGTTCGCAGTTCGTATCTTTCACGGCTTTAGATCATCTCTTCCGTCGCTTTTACGCTTTAGTAAAGTTTAATTTGATGATTTGTTTAGTTTTATCCGTTATTTAGCTTAGTAATCGTGACATAGGTTAGTTAGATAAAAACTAGGAACCACAATCGTTTAGTTCCCCGTAAGATCGACCCGGCATTAGCCTCCATACTACGATCCTTATACTTGAGGTTAACCGGATTATTACTTGTTTATTTTGTGTTGATAAAATCCGTGACAGTATGAATTAGCTACGACGATCGACCATTGAGCAGTGTGGGGCGACAAGTCCGTAAGGACAGATTCCACGCTAGCTAGCAGTGTAGGATAACGAGTCCCAGAGTCGATTACCACAGGTCAGAATATCGACCTCGAGGACAGAGTCCGTACCAGCTGCCCAGGCCCATTAACATCGATTACTTGGGCAAGGGTTAAGGCCCATTAGAGGGTAAATCTGACAATAACATAAGCCGATATAACCTTAGGGTTAGGGCAAGTGTTGTCACGATAAATACCTCATTCCAGGAACTACGTAAGGCTTGATTCCTGGAACCGAACAGGATACGTAGGCAATCTAAGATACAGTCTTAGACTCAGCCGCAAATACTAAAATCCACCACCGCACTCTTTTAGGCATTAGAGATTTTGTGTGTGTTCATCACTAGATTCAATTAGGGCCCGGATCATTCAAGGTGACATAATTTGTCATCGTCATTGGCGCTAGAAGGAGGGCCTTCTATTGATTGAATACACCAAGATCACGATGCCTCCCAGAAAAGCTGCGCCCAAAGTTGCGAGATCAAGGCTCGCAGATTAACGAGCCGCTAGATCCCGAGACGCAAAGGAGGAAAAGACCCAAGCTTGGATCATGTACTTGAGTATCCTCAAAGATGAAAAGAAAGGTCTTGTCCATGAGAACCCCCAAAGAAGAAAAGCAAGGCCTTGCTCCAGAACATCGAGCGCTTGTGGATCAACTTGCAGGGGCAAACCTGGAATTAATGTTCAGGATTATAGCAGAGGCAGTTACGGCACAAAGACAAGCAGCCGCCGGCCAGAAAGACGCCACGGAAGAAGGTGGTCGGAAAGATGCAGCGGACAAGCCTAAACAGACTCCTATAGTCGAAGTCAGTGCGTCCTCTAGCTCAGTGGAAAGAAAGAGGCGTGAGATTTATCAAAAGCACCAGAAAATGGATGAAGACGGCGTCAGGGAGGAACTGGATGTTATTCTGGAGAAGAATCAGGTTTCGCTATGGTTAGACTTCACGAAGGAGATCGAGAACTTTCCTAAACCCAAGGGGTTTAAGATACCGAAGATAGAGCCTTACGATGGTACTACCGACCCGGAAGACCATTTACACAGGTATATATCTCAGATGAGGTTGGATGGAGCACCCAATGCAATGCGATGTCGGGCATTTGAGACGCTGCTCGTAGGTCGAGCTAGAGAATGGTTTACCAAGCTACGGCCAGGGCCGATCTCCAGTTTCGCCATGCTAGCCCGCAAGTTTCGGGACGCGTTCAGAGTGAACAAGAAGTTTTATTTGAGTGCCACGTACCTCATGAATATAAGGCAGCAAAGGGACGAAGCAGTGTTAGATTATTTGAAGAGGTTTAATCTCGAGGCCATGCAGGTCGAGGATGCAGATGACCGACTTCTGATCACATCGTTCGTGGAGGGGCTGCGTAATACGAAATTATATATGAAGTTGAGCAGAGATGTCCCCAACACCATGGACGAGTGTGTTAACGTGGTCCATCGATTCTGTCAAGAGGAAGAGGCAGTGCAAAGGCACACCCAATCCGACTGGATGGATCCCAAGAAGGACAATCGAGGTCCGAATAGGGGTCAATCCAAGAGACAGGATGTCGGGAGTAAGCCCTCAGTCTGGGATCCTATCGAAACACCCGCCTCAGACCGTGGGGGCAAGAAGGGACCCACGCGAGATAAGGATTTTATTCCGCTTAATCGATCTCGAGCCGAGGTGTTATCGATCATGCTCTCGAAGAACATAGCAAGAAAACCACCACCATTGAAGAAACCTCGAGAAAAGAGGAATGCAAGTAAGTACTGCGAATTTCATGAAGACATAGGTCACACGACAGAGGATTGACATGACCTGAAAAAAGACATCGACATCTGCATCCAGGAAGGGAAGCTAGATGAAGTAGTCGATAAATCTCAATGTGAGGCGCCCAGGGGGCGTGGAGAGTATAAGAGAAAGAATTCTGATCAAGATAGGGTTCGAGGTCGAGACGCTCAGAGACGGAGAGATCGATCACCTCAGAGGAATCGATCTCCAGGTCGAGATGGAAATAACAGAGACAACTTTGGTTGAGACAGATATGATGATAATCGGCCAAACAGGTTATGTTAACACGAACTTTGGGGCCTGGGGAGAGCGACAAAGACCAAGACAGTTAGGAGCCAGCTAGTAGCTCGAGAGAGCGCAAGCAGCTCAGATTTACGACGGAAGTCGGATATGGCCCCCGCGATGGTATCCCCAAGTCGATGAGTCATAGTGAAGGGTTGGTTATCGAGGCTGTGATCAGTCGAGCCCGTGTATCGAGAGTGCAGATCGATAACGGCAAAGGCGATAAACATCTTGTACTACTCAGCATTCCAGGCGATGAAGTTGTAAGAGAAAGATTTAGCCCCTATAGCATCCCCTCTGTTTGGATTCACAGGGCAAGCAGTTCATCCTATGGGATCGATAAAGCGCGCACACAATCGAGAGATGGTGAAAAGGGAAGGACTCTCGAGTTGAGTTATGTAGTGGTCAAAGCTCCCTCCGCCTATAACGTCATTTTGGGACGACCAGCACTCTTCGACCTGTGTGCAATCATTTCGACGTTCCATAATAGCATGAAGTTTCCAACAAGGAACGGCTCCCACGAAGTAAAAGGGGATGTTGAAGCCGCACAGAGTTGTAACTCTGTTGTCATGAATGGGAAGATGGTAGTTCAACAAATTTTAGTCGAGGAACTGATTCCAGAGGAAGAGGATGAAAAGAATTGGGTCTCCAGCGATGCAGTCGAGAATGTCCGACTCTGGAAATGAGAGGACGATCAGAGTGTGCAGGTCGGGGTTTGGATCCCAACAAAAGAAAAGCAGTTGCTCATCGAGTTGCTAATCGAGTTCAGAGATGTCTTTGCCTGGAAGGCTACTGACATGTCAGGGCTATCTACAGACATCGCAGTTCATAAGCTCGAAATTGACCAGGCCAAGAAGCCAGTCAAGCATAAGAAGATAAATTTTGTGTCTGATCGACTTGAGGCCATAGAGTTGGAAGTCGGAAAGCTACTAGCGGCCCAGATAGTGAGAGAGGTGTTCTATCCAGAGTGGCTAGCTAACCCGGTATTGGTCAAGAAACCTGATGGCAGTTGGCGTATGTGTGTGGACTTCACTGATTTGAACAAAGCATGCCCGAAAGACTCATACCCATTGCCAAAAATCGACAGGTTGGTAGATTCCACCATCGATTTTGAAGTGTTTGGTTTTTTAGATGCGTATAAGGGATACCACCAGATTCTAATGGATCCTCGAGACGCTGAAAAAACGGCTTTTATCACAGAATTCGGCACCTTCTGTTATGTAACCATGCCATTCGGGTTAAAGAATGCAGGGGCTACATACCAAAGGGCAGTCAATAAGATCTTTGCAAAGCAAATCGGTAGATGCATGGAGGTATACGTAGACGACTTGCTCATCAAGAGTCGATCTATGAAACAATACTTGGTCGACGCTCGAGAGGTATTTGAAGTATTGAGGGAAACACAGATGAGACTAAACCCAAAAAAGTGCACCTTTGGGGTCAGGTCGGGGAAGTTCTTGGGATATATGATTTCGAAGGACGGGATTCGAGCAAACCCGGACAAGATCGACACTTTGAAGAATATGCCCGCACCTCGAAATACAAAGGAGGTACAGAGACTCACCGGGTCGGATGGTCGCCTCAATAGATTCTTGTCGAGATCCGCACAAACGTGCACTACCATTTTTCAAGATTCTCCGCAAGGCCAGTCCTTTTCATTGGGATAATGAGTGTCAGACAGCCTTCGAGAAGTTGAAAGCTTATCTATCAGAGTTACCTACCCTCACTTCTCCTCGGGAAGGGGAAAGGTTGTTAGTTTATTTGGCAAGATGCGAGAAGCGATGAGTGCGGTTCTAGTCCGAGAAGGGTACATGGCCAGTGCTTATATATTTTGTCACAAAGCATTACATGGCCCCGAGATCCGGTACTCACCGGTGAGAAGTTAGCATTATGTCTTGTTCATGCCTCGAGAAAGTTGAGGCCATATTTCCAAGCTCATCCTATTGTGGTAGTCACGGACCAACCATCAAGCGCGATTTAGCGGGTCGACACCTCGGGTCGATCGCGAAATAGGTAGTAGAAATGGCTCAAGATGACATCGAGTTCGTCCCACGAATCGCGATAAAAGCATGAGCCTTGGCGATTTCTTAGTGGGGGATCTTCATCCAGCTCGACCAGGAAGTCTAGGGGAAAAATGGACTCTCCAAGTCGACGGAGCGTCGAGTAAAGAAGGGGCAGGAGCAGGGCTCCTTCTAGTAAGCCCAAAAGTCGAAGAGTTCCCGTATGCCCTTCGATTCGATTTTACAGAAACGAACAACGAGGCCGAGTATGAAGCTATGATAACTGGTCTGAAACTTGCTCTGAAGCTGGGTGTCGAGGATTTGTTGGTGTACAGTGACTCGCAATTGGTGGTAAATCACGTGAAAGGGGAGTATAAGGCTAAGGAAGAACCCATGAAGAATTACTTAGCAGTGGTCCAAAGCCTCGTACCTAAGTTCAAAACGGTTCAGTTCGAGCAAGTTCCCCGAAGTTAGAACAAAAGGGCCGATGCACTCACCAAGCTGGCATCGAACTTCGTCTCGAGTAGAAAGGTTCTAGTCGAGTTATTGACCGATAGGAGTTACATCGAAGTGGAGGCCCAGCCGATCACTCAGCAGGCCACGTGGATGGACTCAATCGCTCTTTACCTCAAAGACGGAATTCTACCATCCGACAAGGTCCAATCCAGGAAGATCCGACTCCAATCAGCTCGATACACATTCTTCGACGACATCCTTTATCAAAAATCCTTTGTGAGCCCATGGTTGAGGTGTGTTTCTGAGACGGAAGGCGAATATCTTTTAGAAGAAATTCACAGAGGAGCCTGTGGGAATCACTGTGGGGCCAAGATGCAGGCTCGAAAATGCAAGTTAGCTGGTTACTTTTGGCCGTCGATGCAACGAGATGCGAATAATCTTGTCCAGAAATGCAACTCTTGTCAGATCCACGATAATATCTCTCATCAACAAGCACAAGACATGAATGTCATCTCGTCAGCATGGCCTTTCGATCAGTGGGGAGTCGATATTGTTGGACCTTTACCCCGAGCCCCGGGAAATCTCAAATATGTTGTCGTTGCTGTGGATTACTTTACGAAATGGGTAGAAGCTAAGGCTTTGCCCGACATCCAACTCCGCCACCATCAAAAATTCTTGTGGGGTCGACATTCTATGCAGTACGGCATTCAAGGCTCGATCTCGGATAATGGTACCCAGTTCGAAGATCGAAAAGTTAGAGAATGGTGCAGCGAATACCATATCGATCAGCGATTCACCTCAGTGGCTCACCCGCAGGCAAACGGTCAAGTTGAGCAAACTAACCGACTGATCAAGCTGGGATTAAACAAAAGACTAGAGGCAGAAGGTCGAGATTGGGCAATACAACTTCCGAGCATCCTATGGTCGTATAGGACAGCTCCCAATTCATCGAAAGGAGAAACTCATTTCTCTTTGGTATATAGGTACGAGGTGGTGATACCCGCCGAGATTGGTGTCCCTTCTCCTCGAGTTCTGGCCTACAATGTTGAGACAGATGACCCCGAACTCCGACAGGAGAGGGATAACGTTGAAGAGCGAAGAGAGATGGCCTCAGCCAGAATGGCAAGGTATAAGCAGAAGATCTCTCAGTATTACAACTCAAGGGTCAGACACAGATACTTCAAAGTCGGAGATCCAGTTCGAGAGAAAGAACGGGCAAGTCGGGCAGAAGCGATCGGAAAGTTGACCCCGAATTGGGAAGGCCCATATCAAATTCTGAAGGTCCACCCCAAAGGGTCATATCAACTTGGGAGGGCAAATGGAACCACGGTTCCTCGACATTGGCACGCCAACAATCTGAGGAAATATTATGTTTGAGATAAGCTTTGCTTCGATGAACTTTCGTTTACTTTTCAATTTTAAATCTTGTAATAAGTCCACGAGACAATTTTATGAGTATTCTAATAAACTTGTGTTTTTTCGAGACATTTCGTGTTTGTTAGGATTTATAGCCGTAACGTTACAAGTCCAATGTGATACAAAATGCTAAAGGCAAAACAGTCGACAGCGGTAGAGAAATCCGCAGGTCGGACATCTCAGTAAAGCCAAAAGCAAAGTGAGCCTATAAGGCAACAAATGCAAAGGCAGAGAGACGGTTCGCATAGTCGGGCCACCGGTCCCAGTCGAAAGCCGAACGAGCCTGGAAGGCGAAAAAGGCTATGGCAAAGGACGGTTCGCATAGTCGGGCCACCTGTCCCAACCGAGAGCCAAACGAGCCTAAAGGGTGAAAAAGGCCAAGGTCAAGGGACAGTTCACACAGTCAAATTAAAATGCTCAGGCGGGGGTTGAATAAGCCTAGGGGGCAAAAAGGCTAAGGCAAGCGAGTCGATCACAAGTGCAATAAGAACCAGAGGTTCATAATACACTTGGGGGGGGAAAAATACAACATCGATAAATCAAATACCAAACAAAACGAGTAGCGGATGAGCCAAAGGCTCGACAAGCTTAAAGACTCGAATATCAAGACAAGTAAGATAACAAGAAAGGAAAGAAAACATAGCAAAATCAAATTGCAAAATTGAATCAAATTCAAGACAAAATCATTACAAATAAGGCCAGGTCAAAAGACCAGCCAAAGTCGATTCAAATTACAAAATTCTAAGTTCAAACTACAAATCAACAAAAGAAAGACAACAATCAAGGGTCGGCTCAAGAATGGTAGAAGTCGGATCAAGAAGCAGAGCAGGAGTAGAAGGACCATACTTGATGGCCAAAGACTCCCATGTTGGAACTCTTCGACGATCGATCGTGATAGCACCTCCGAAGTCGGGATTGTAAAACACCGGTGTCTCGAGTGTCGACATGTCGAATTCGGGTTGATGACCTTCACTTGATTCATCGCAGAGTATAGCCACCCATCATCGATGCACGCATGAGCACCTCGGGCTGCGCGTCAAGGTTGGCCGACTTACGGTACTCCACGATCGCGTTGGTCTTAGTTGCTTTGACGCGACGTGCTCGATCCAATTCAGCTTTTGTAGCGCATCTCTATCATGTCGAGCCTTCGCCACGCCTTCCAATGAAGCCTTGTGCCACCCTTGCACCTTCTCGTAATCTTGAGCCGCCTTAAGCAACTCCCTACCCTGGTCATGCGCTTTCACTGCGGTCGGTTTAGCTCTTCTCAAAGAATCGTCGCCTTATCCGCCATTTCGGCATTCGTAGACACCTCGCGCTTTAACTCATTGAACTGAGAATTCATGGCGGCGATGGCGGCGTTCTTCGCAACGACGTCCTGCAACAGTCTACCATTCTCCTTCCGCAGGTCATCTGCTAACTCACCCGTTTTGGCTAGCCTTCGGGCAGCCTCTCGGCTGAGAATGTTGCTCTACAAAAGATAAAGAAATGTCAAATAATAGACAAGGCAAAGGCCTCGGGGGAAATCAACATTTAAAGGGAAGAAATGCTATCGACTTACGAGGCGGTTCGACTTCCGGAGCGCCTGAGCCAAGGCCGTATCTTCCAAGGCCGCGCAATCGTCAGCGACCCAATTCACATCGACTTCAGGCTCGATAGAAGCTTCAACAATTTTGGGCCTCTTCGACTGCCGATGTTGCTCCTTCACCAGCTCTAGAACAGTCGGCCTCTTCTTGGTTCGTGTCGTTTGTTCCTCGACAGTAACCTCGACAGCGGGAGTCACGTCGATTAATTCCTCTTCCTCTTCATCCTGAAGCGAGCCGAATCGGATTGATAGGCCGCTGGTGGACGGAGGTGGCTCGGATGATCGAGCCGACACCATTGATTCAAGGGCATCAGGGATTGTTTCAGGTTGGGAGGCACCCCCCTCTCGGGAAGAAGAAGGCGCCCTGACTTCAGCCACAGGCAAGTCAGGAGTAGCCCGACCCCCGAGAGATGGAGCGGCCACGACCGCCGACAGAGGAATCCGGGTAGGATCGGTGACCTTGGAAAACCTTCCCACTGCAAAATGAAAAGAACAGTTTAGTTTTGATCAACAAACGACAAGTTATCAGACTCGACAAATAGCAAATATGAAAAGCAAACAGGTAAGGAACATCCTACGATTCTCTTGATCTTGGGCGTGAAGGTTTGCGTGTGGGAACCGCCCACCTCCTCCTAGTGGGCTAGGTGTGATAGAGACTTAAGTCTCGAGTGCACACCTCGAAACTATGTCCACCCAAAGAATCGGGCTTTCGAGGAACGGAGCATTTCCCAATTTGTCTTTCTTCACCTCCCTCGACCTCCACTGCCCTATATAGGGGTTCTCCAAGCCATGTCGAAGAAAGAAAAATCGAGGCTTCCACTCCCCGTGAGAAGAAGGCCCCTTGGTTATAAATTCATGTCGATGCGCTCTCCTCCGGAAGGTATACCATAGCTTGTCGGGCGAGCCGCCATCCGATAATAATACCAAACAAAGGTACCGAGAAGCGCACTCGCGACTCGACATGCTATGATAAACCCCATTAGAGTCCTGACGGCATTCGGGGCAATTTGGGAAACACTTATCTCATAGTGGTCGAGGATCGCGAGAACGGCCGGGCAGAGTGGAAACCTTAATCCACTCGCGAGTTGATTCTCGTTGACGGTGCAAAATCCCTCTGGGGGCTCATCAGCAAATCGAAGTAGGCCAGAAGGAAGTCGAGCTTCGAATGGAGGACTGGTGATATTGTATTTTCGGAAACGTCTGGTGATCTCCTCAGAAGAAAACGTACTGAGACACCCTTTGGCACCTTTCCCATCCATCCTAGTCACTAACTTCTTAGGTTGATGGGGGACAGGAGGGGAGGAACCTATGGGCTCACCGGAGTCTTGTCGGAGAAGATTGTCAGAAGTAACAGGTGCCGGAGTTTGACTACGGGAAGGCGTCTCGCTACCCCTATCGGATTCTGTGGCACTACTACTACTGGACATGGATAATTTAAAGAAAAAGATGAGTAAACACGTAAAAGAAGCTTACTTTGCGCTTGGAATGTGAGAGAATGAAATGATGAATAAGCTCTGCTTCAACTTCTATCTCCTCTCCTTTATATGCTAGCAAATATTCAAAATGATGTGGAAAGACGTGGATAGTGGGGGGTTATAACCCCTGGGAATCGTGAGAATCAAGGCAGTGACGCGTTTTGCGGGATACGAAGCGTTTGTGTGCCAGGATATCGTGCCACGCGGTCTACAAAGCGATTAGGAGTTGCAAAAGGCGGAAAAAGCCCGCCCAAATGACGACTCAACTCAAGACGATTCAGGTGACAGACTCGACCTCGACAACGGAGTCGCCTCTCTCAAGTCCTGGGGGCTTATGACGATACATGGTTTCACTCTCCTCCACGTGTCGTCTATCGGTTGGTCATCACAAAGATGAATTAGCTACGACGATCGACCATTGAGCAGTGTGGGGCGACAAGTCCGTAAGGACAGAGTCCACGCTAGCTAGCAGTGTAGGATAACGAGTCCTAGAGTCGATTCACGCAGGTCGGAATATCGACTCGAGGACGAGTCCGCATCACCCGCCCAGCCCATTAACAGCGATTACTTGGGCAAGGGTTAAGGCCCATTAGAGGGTAAATCGACAATAACATAAGCCGACACAACCTTAGGGTTAGGGCAAGTGTTGTCACGATAAATACCTCATTCCAGGAACTACGTAAGGCTTGATTCCTGGAACCGAACAGGATACGTAGGCAATCTAAGATACGGTCTTAGACTCAGCCGCAAATACTAAAATCCACCACCGCACTCTTTTAGGCATTAGGGTTTTTGTGTGTGTTCATCACTAGATTCAATTAGGGCCCGGATTATTCAAGGTGACATAATTTGTCATCGTCATACTGCTTCATAATAGGCTTCGTTAAATTCTCTTGACCATGACTTCAATGCATCATAACCCATTCCCCACAATGGAGAGCTATAAAGGATTGTCGTCCTCAATTATAAGGTACATACGTATACTCTTACAAATACTCTCAATTTATTGCCAAATATAGAAATTTCTCTTTTAAATACCAACTTGAACGCTATATAGTACTGCCGGAGGCAAGCCCGAGACCCACAACACTCGTGTGTTTTACACACTCAATTACAAAATATTCCAAAAAGATACTTTGGATCATCCCAACGAGATCCATGCACCCATATTATATCATCATACTATAATCCGGACGATTTTAGGCCTCATATGTAATGTCCCACATAGGAAAAATAGTAGAATGTTCACCCCCATATAAGTGTGAGACATAAATGTCTTGTCAACTCGGGTTAGCCCTTTTAGACCAAGAGAGGAATGCGGTCTAAGCAGTTGACATGACATTTATGACTCATTTAGCGCTACTAGGCCCGGGGTTTGGGGCGTTATAGAATGGTATTCAGAGCCGACTATCAGACGGAACTATGCGCTGCACCGTACAAGAAGACGGTGTAAGGATGACCTCTAGTTACCTCTGGTAGGGACGATCCAGGAACAGTCTTGGCCTTCCTGGCGAGGACGTCAGTCCCTTATAAGGGGGGAGCATGTAATGTCCCACATAGGAAAAATAGTAGAATGCTCACCCCCATATAAGTGTGAGACATAAATGTTTTATCAACTCGGGTTAGCCCTTTTAGACCAAGCGAGGACGACGGTCTAAGTAATTGACCGGACATTTATGACTCATTTAACGCTACTGCGCCCGAGCCCTGGCGTTACATCATCAAGTTGGATTCCGCCCTTTTGCAATTCCATGAAGAAACTAGATTTGTGGTTTTAGAGACCACAACATCAACCAACTATGATTCTATGAATCTCCAACGTCTAGGAAGAACTTTTGTTTATTTTAATTGTTAAGAAAATATTGTCATATATGTATTTCTATTTATTTTAACCCATACACATAGCTTTAGGGTCCGAGGTTATGATTATACGTCTTTGTCCAAAAGTCAAGTATAAGATAGCTTTCATCATTTTCTATTAAATCTTGTGAAATTTTAAAATACAACCGTTGTAGGAAGGTTT